>APFE030304977.1:977-53246 GCA_000404065.3 Pinus taeda | reverse complement strand
CACAGATTCTCGAGGTCCTTGATAAACCACCTCTCCTTCATAAATTAAGATGATGTCATCAAATAATTCATATGTTTCTGGGGCAGGCTGCAGAAGAGAGATCAACATTGTCGCATCCAAGAGATGGATAATTTGGTGAAAACACTTGATGATCTAGAAAGTCGTAGCACTGTCCAATCCGGTTGAAATTTCATCCATAAATAGAGCTCTTGCACGACCGACCAACATCTTTCCTGCACAGACCTTATCAAATGATCAGACAATTGCTTTGGTACTACTATATTATGCAAATGCAAATTTTCAGTGGTGCCAAGGAACTATTCTTGCTTAGCCCACCAGTGGTAACTCTCTTCTTCTGGCCTCCAGAGATTCCACGGCGCATCTGATTTCCAACCATTGTGCCTGCACAAATGTCCAAGCCAAGAACATGGAAGAAATGAAGGACATGGCAATCTATGTCAATAATCTATATGCCTAAAAAACTTGATACATTCTCATCCCATAAGCTTTTGAAGAATAACCTTTAACACATAGTGCGCGAATGAAACTATTCGACCCGGTGCCAAATGAAGCACCCAAATCGTTTGGGTGACCCCTTTGAATCAACGGCTGAAATTGTTGCAATCGTCTAACACATAATCGTGTGGCTTACAAGATGACACGTAGGCAGAGAGGGGAGTTGATTTCAGAGGGAAACGCCTTACAACGTAATTAAGTTTATCTATTCAAGTTATTGTTAATGTGATGGTAGATTTTAAGAATATTTTAGGATTTGCTAAATGAAACTATTAACTTTCTCTGTGTATTAAATTTCAATTTTTGATCCATTTATATATGAAAAGTAATTTTTTATTTAAAAAAATAGAGATAAAACTAAGCGTGACTCACTAAATCAGCCAAAATACTCCCTCCTCTACAATCAAATTATTTATAAAATTAACTTATATTTCAAGAAAAATATTACAACACCTCTGAACAAAATAAAATTAAAGGTTAACAAAACAAAATTTTTAACCTAAAATAACATTAACATAAAAATATTAAATTTATTTATATCGTTGAAAGATAATACTTTTCTTATTCATAATAAATAAAATTAACTCTTAAATTAAAATAAATATTTAAAAACAAACTGTATATTAAAATAGTGTTATATAAAAATTTAACGCAATATTTTAAAATCTATCAATTTATTCAATTACCTTCCTACTATTGATCCCAAAATCCTATAATGTGTGTTCGCTACTTGTCCGTATGAGAAATTCTCGTTATGTTGTCCTCCCAGGTGCACTATATAAGACTGCAGGAAACAACACAAATTGAATCATATATTTGGTTAAAATCTTTATATATATAATTAAAAGGAAATTATGATCAAATATTATAAAATAAACTTATTAAAAATAATAGTAATTAAATATTTTAAAATTTTTATATATTAAATTATTATTTTATATAAATATTTATAATATATTTAAAAATAATCAAATCAAAAGTACTAAAACTAATAACTTTAGCCTACTTTCATGTCATACTTAACAACTCATTATTTCATCCATATTTCTGACAGAAGCATTTTATACCTAATACCCACTAACCTATTCTTTCACCCATATTTTTTGAAAATGGAAAAAAACTAAAAAGGAGGAGGATATCAAGAGGAATATACTTAACAACCCATTATTTCATCTATATTTCTGATAGAATCATTCATGGCTAATACCCACTAACTTATTTTTTCACCCCTATCTTTTAAAAATGAGAAAAAACTAAAAAGAAGAGGATATTCAGAGGAATTGTTTAGATGGTCAAAAAGTGGCTAGAACAGTAAAAAAAAATTAAAAACTCTTGCAGCACCAGTGTTTGAATCATGTTTTTTACGGTGGAAATGGATTCAACACCATTAAAAACCTATGAGGCACCCAAAATTTGGAAGTTTGACAGTTATAACCTGGATTTACAAAAATCCTTGCCAAATTTTATCAAAATCTTGCCAGAATTTCTTTGAATTTCAGGACAAAAAAAATATTTTATTTAGACTACCCAAAAAAAGCATATTCATTCCAACCAATTAAAAAAACTGAAGACATATGATAATAATTTTATGTTATTATTTTTTTTAAACTTTTTGGATTGGATTTTGTTTAAAATCTAATTAAAAATGAAAAATTTTAATTTTGAGTTATTAACTTTCTATAATTTAAATATTTCAAAAGTAGATGAGTTTAATTTAAGTTATAAGTTTCTATAATTTAAACATTTCAAAAGTAAATGAGAATATTGAATTTATTTTTTACCATAATATCAAATTATTTGATTTAAAAAAAATATTATTTATTAAAATAAATAAATTAATAGAAACTATTATTTATATTTTTTTGAATTAAGATTTCTTTGATCCATAATAATTGTATCAACATTTTTCCACAAAAATCACATAAGAAAAATTCTTAGTTTGGTTCATCTTCCGGACAAGATGAACCACACTAAAAATACATCCACTAGAATCTTAATTATGTGAATTTTGCCTATTAAGATGCTGGTACAATTTGGATTATTAAAATGGTGGTTAGACAGAATAATTGGTACCTTGCTCACTAAAATTTCTTTTCTTGAGAATTGCATGAGGATGAGAGTTGCATGACCATGAGAAATATTATTGTAATGACTAAGTGTCTATGAACATGGTTTATATTGACATTGTATTACTCTTGGTTTATGCTTTTGTAAGTTACATGATGCTATTGGTTTATGCTCTTGTGAATTGCATGACGATGAGAAATTTATCTGCCCTACAATTATTGTTTATATTAACCCTCACTCTTGCACTAAAAGGATAAAGAAGATAATTAAAAAAAAAAACTAATAAAACACATATAAATAATTTTGTCTCACTATTATATGTAATAGATCACTATTATATGTAATAAATAATTTTATCTCACTATTATATGTAATAGATCACTATTATATGTAATAGATCATAAATAATTTTATCTCACTATTATATGTAATAGATCACTATTATATGTAATAAATAATTTTATCTCACTATTATATGTAATAGATCATATCATCTGAGGATGAAAACCTGTCTCACAATGTTGACATCTGAAAGATACTGCAGGGAATAAAAGGTAAATGTATCCAGAATTTTTTTGTTTTTTTTGGGTTAAAATCAGTGATGTAATAGATCATATCCTCTGATGAAAACCTGTCTCACAATGTTGACATCTAAAAGATAATGCAGGAAATAAAAGGTGTAATGTATCCAGAATTTTTTTGTTTTTTTGGTTTAGAATCAGTGATATAATTTTTGGTTACATGATAAATTTCAGTGGTTTAAAATAGGTTTGTAAATGAATAACTAAATCTAACCCAATTTGTCAGAAACTCAAATTTTGCTGACACTTACAATTCCAAAAAACCAGTGAAAATCCAAAATAAACACAAATCAGTATTTACTGAACTTAAATCTTAATGTAATTCCTCTGAAATTCTAATAACTATAAACCTGCAAACTGCAGCTACTGAATAACAATATTCTCCAAACAAATATAAAGCAACATTCATAAGGCGAACTGTTGTTCTTGCCTGTGTAGCGCCCAAGGCCGAAAATACGAATGACAGTGACAAAACAGCAATTACAACTGAAATCATTCTCCCGACCATGGTGGGTGCTGCGCAGAATTATTTGAAAACGTTATGACTCTGCGCGTACCAGGACTCTGCAGCTGCTTCATATAAAAAAAACGACTAGAATAGGTATCTGGTATTATATGGAAAGGGCTTATATATATAAAAACATTGAAATGGTTTGACAGACCTGGTTGAATACGAAAGCTATAACCAGATTGGCATGCCCTCTCCAGTGACAGGAATATGGGAAGCACGGCGGATATTTTGGCTTCTTTAATTCATATGATCGGGAAACTTGTTGGGAACTGCAATTCATCTATAACTGCAACTCATCCCTAATACAACTCATCCCTAATAATTGTTTCGTGACAAGGTTAAATAATTAGTCCGCAAGATCCATAAGCTGTCAGATTTATTGCAGTTTGTTAGGGAAATTCGGAACATTGGAGTATTAATATGGATTTTGTGCAAATGATACTAAAAACTTAATTAAATTCATCAAAAAAATCTTAGAGGTGACTTTTATGACAAATATCACTTGCAGTTATAGCATTGAGAAAGGATTCATGAAGGATCCGAAGCCTATGGTCAACTGTAAAAAAGTTATTTAAATTGAGATATCTATATTGTATTTGAAAACAATTTTAAATTAACATATTTTCAGTTGGAAAAGAAACGCAGTTTCTTTAATTCTTACTCATGTAAAAGCGTATTGTCCAAGATGATGAATATTTTTATAATGTCATGTAGAGATATTAAGATATTTTTGTAATTTTTTTTTGTGTCTGTAGCTCTGTCTTTACCATGTTTGAATGAAAAGAAAGAGAACACAAAGCTAATGATATGGATGTCACTTTTATGTTTGTTAATTTAGGTTTATTAGGCCTAAAGGTTCATTCTACAGTTTAGTATGACCTGTAATTTTATGGGCCAATCATTAAAGTTGAAATTTTGTTAATGTTCATCAAAATAAAAATAAAAAATAAAAAATAGAAAGAAAGAAAGAAAGAAATTATTTTAATGTCCATGAGGCTAAAGATAGCTTACCGGATTCTTCATCTCCTTGATGCATTTGGCCATTTTTCTGTTAAGCTTCACAATAAATGCTCTTAGCTTCTCAACAAACCCCTTGCTAAATAGATTTTGCCAAGAGCTAGCTGCCAACATTCTGCATAACCTTCCTTGCTTTGAAGGCCTCACATCCTAAAATGAAATTCTTTTATGTTTCCACTTTTCCTGAAGAACAAAAAATGCATACTATTTCTTTCCACACTTTTTTTGGCCTTTTCTAGTGCCTTGTTTCACAACAGAGTTGATGAGAATTGGTCCTTACTGAGCAATAAGAATTTTGGCTCTCCAAGAGATGTTGGCCTCTATGTATGCTTTTGGTTGATGACTATGAGTGGGATTGAACACTTCAATATAGTATTTTTTCTTTCTTCCTAGCTTCTTATCCCAAGTATGCTTGTGGAACTTATCCATAAAAAAGATTTTATATCTTTGTTGTTTATGGCACACCTGTGCAGGAAAATACCCATTTACTAAACCATTGGTTTTTTGTTGCATCCAAGTTTTTCTTTTTGTTGTTGCACAATTTATCCTTAAAGACAACCTTAGGTCCTCTACCCTCTTGCATTTGGTCAATTTTTTTTAAATACCTTGTGACTCATATCATAGCAATTGATTCAATAGGAGCAACCCTTGTTTCACTTAACAAGATAGCATAAGGAACTACACCTTTAATCTTGAATTTGTTTGTAATCAAACGCTTCTGAATTTTCTCAAATTGTCTCCACTGCATGTCGGATGTACTACTAGCTCATAGTTCACAACCATAGAGAATCACCATAATCCCTAGAAGCCCGAAAAGCTTTTGAGTGCTTTTCAGTCCCACAACTCTGCCTTTCTACACCTATTTTGGAAAACATAAAATGCTTTCCAACCCCCCAAAGTTCTTTTCTTTCTACCACCATACTAGCTTAGATTTTTGTTGAAGTCAATTCCGAGGTATTTGTAATCCGCAACGTCTTCCACAATGTTGCCTTCAAAGTAGAACTTATGTTGGTTATGTTTTCTTTTTTAGGGAAAACCACTATCGTTTCGCTGATATTGCATTGCATCCCCACAATTCTACAAAAATGCTCAAGGGATAATAAGTGCTCCTGCAAACCAAGAGTCGATTTAAAAATCAAAATAAGGACATCTTCATACAAAAGAAGCCTTATAATAAACTTGCCCAAATATATACCATCACCCTCTTGCGAATTAGCCACTCCTTGAGCTTGTTGATATATAAACCAAAAAGGGTAAGAGACAATGGGCAACCTTGCTTAACCCTAATATTGCTTTTAAAACTTTTAGAAATGCCTATTGAAGTTCTAATTTTTATTTTCATCTCTTCATATATCCTATGCACAACTACTCTCAAATGTTTAGGAACCCTAAGTTCCTCCACTCTGTGCCAAAGCTTATCCCTAGGAACTGTGTCAAATGCTTTTATGAAATCAACAAAGTAACAAAATACTTCTTCCTTTCTCTCCCAAACTTTTTCAATGATGTGCCTTAAAGTTATAAAATGATCAATTATGGAATGGTTAGGTCTAAAAACTGCTTTCCCTTTAGCGTGCTTATCTCTTTCCTCTACCCACTTGCTAATTTTATTTTCTAGCATGCTTCCAAATAGCTTTCCAAATAAAGGGTTCATCATGATGGTCCTATAATTGGAGGGATTATTGACGTCACTGCTATCGAAAAGAGGTATTTCTAGACTAGTTGTCCAATCTATGGGGAGCCCCCATTGTATGATGTTGTTGAAACTTTTTGGAATGTGAGGTGTAAGGATCTTTGAGCCCCACTTTAGATATTCTACTTGGAGTTCACCTAAGTCTTTTCTTTTCCAACACCCAACTTCTTGATACCCATCTCTACCTCTTGCACCGTGAAGAGTTCAGTAACAATGTTGATCAAGGGGGGAGGTTCGACCTTGGGATCCTGCTCATAGAGTTGTCTTGCATAGTCAAACCATTTAGAAGTTGTAATACTATTTCCATTTTCTATCTTTCTCAGTTGGAGCTCCTTCCAAAATAATTTTGGATTATTTTTCCCAATGAGGATTAGTTCTTCCCTCCTTGAAACCATGAAATCGACCTTTTTCTTTCTTAATAATTGCTTGTAACCTTTGAGCTTTATGTTATCCTTGTTTAACTCTTTCCACATTCTCCTTGCATTTTTCCATTCCTCATCAAATCAAACATTAACTGGAAAGCAATTTGTTCCAAAATAATTTAGGATTATTTTTCCCAATGAAGATTAGTTCTTCCCTCCTTGAAACCATGAAATCGACCTTTTTCTTTCTTAGTAATTGCTTGTAACCTTTGAGCTTTATGTTATCCTTGTTTAACTCTTTCCAAATTCTCCTTGCATTTTTCCATTCCTCATCAAACCAAACATTAACCGGAAAGCAATTTGTTTCAATTTTCTTAATTTTTTCTCTTTTGCACTATGCAAGTGCGCATTGAATCAAATGTGTTAATTCATGACTATGGAGGCCGTGAATTGTGATTTTCTCCTTTTTGAAGATCTTCTCTAGCATCATTTGGAAGGTATTACAATTTTCTGGAGTCAAAAGATTTCTACCCTGTGGGATATTTTATTGGACATGCTGAATTTGTTTCTCTAATTGTTTCTTTCTAGCCCAAGAGAAACTTAAGTAAATTGGATTGTGAACTGATATTAAGTCCCACGGCTAATCTCCAACCAAAACTTCGTTAATTTTCTCACACAAACCATTTGATAAAATTACATAGTCTACTACACTTTTTCCATTGTTAGTGCAAGTGAAATTATCAGACTTTGCCCATCTAGTCAAGCCATTACCAATGACTAAATCAAAGGTCCCACATAGAGTAAGCACTTGTTCACCGAAGAGATTACATTCCTTGTTCTCTGAAATTATTTCCCACTGATGATTACTCTCTTTTGTAAGCCAAATAGAGTCACAGACTTCTTTACAACAAAGAATGCTAGCTTACTCACTTGTAGTCCTAGAACTGAAATCACCCACTATAAGGACTTCACCTAGCTGAGAATATGTTGCAATATCCACTTTTAAGGCTGCAAATGGATATTTGTGGTCAAGCCCTCTACGTTTGTAGAATTTTGAAACTTACAGTGCAAAGTAACATGCTGCAATTCAGATGTGGTTTCCATTTTCTGATATTTTAAACCAAATGAATTGCTTATTTGAGCCTTCTTTTTCTAACTGAATGAGACGACCTTCTTTATCCCGCACTAAAACCATGATACCCTCGTGTCCTTTTCAATTCCCTAATGCCTGGTTCCACACTGCCATCTTCCGGTGTCCTTCAAACACAGGTGTCTTGCACCCTTCATGCTCATGTGTTTCTATGAGGCAAATTATGTATCTACCTTCTACAATATGCCCTAACCTAGGGCCTCGTCCCCATGGGTAACCTATGTAGTTCCAACAAACTAATATTAAGGAAACCTGGTTATGACTTGATAGCTATTTATTTCGAGTATTTGACCCTGCTTTCCCATACTGACCTTGCTTCCCAATTTCTTGTTGAAGAGTTTGTTGCCTCTTATTTATTACCATCTTTCTTCTTTGTTTTGGAAGGAGGTCCAAATCGTGCTATCATAGCTTTGTCTTTATAAATCTATTCTCTTTTGCCTTCATCTCTTGTTGCCCTAAGATTTAACATTTCCTTCCTCATTTTCTCCTGTTGTCTTAGAGTTAAATCTTCTTCTATGAAAAAGTAAGAACCCCTCAAGAGATGGTTCTTGCGAAGAATGATATATTTATCACACAAGTTAGTTATGATGAATTTTATGGGCCTCACTCTCTCAACGTTAAACTTACCCACCCTCCATGCTTGGCATATTTGTCTTTTCCATAGCATCTTGTCTTTTAAGAAGTCTCTTGCAAGGTCAAGAGTACATTCATTTTTCCCATAGTCTTTCACCCCTTTAATAATTATGTTTACTTCTTTATTTTTTCTTTCCTTACCTTCTCTATCTTGCATGTTGTCAACCTGAATATTTGTTTCTCCTTCCTTATTAGCATAATTGCTAATAACTTGAGCCCAAGTGTTGAAAACTTTGGTGGAATCCCCTTTCGTTTCTTCTCTTGCTTTCTCTTCATGGTTGTCTATTTGGGCAATCATTTTCCCTTTATCTTGGGATGGTTTCACATTCACCACCTCTATACTTTCCACTACATATTTCTTTATGTTTTGCAACGCTGCCTTCATGTGTTTCCATTATGTCTTCCCTATCAGGAGAGCATCTTGTAACAATGCCACTTGTTATTTCAAACCCTTATTGCTTTCTGCTAAAGCCTTGTTCTCAGCTGTTATTATATGAATTTTATGACCTCTTTCCTGCTCTTTAGCTTCAAAAACCTCAAACCTTTGTTTTGCATTTAACAATTTTTTCACATAAAGATCAAATGACCATGTGAGAGGTGTGGATGTGGGACTATATAAGGCATAATCATCAATGAATTTTCCTCCAGACTTCTTGTTCCCATGTGCTTGTAGAGGGGACTTGTTTGAGTGCTTATTGTGAAGGGCTCGATTACTTTCCTTTTAAGATCAATTTTTCCTTATCTGCTCGCATTTTGGATGGGCTAGTATTCATTTTAAAATGCCCTGATATTGTTTGGCATTGACCCAAACCCAGTTCCTAGCTTTCACAGATAAGACAACTTTTACTTGTCCTAAATCATTTGTCTCCACATGTTCTAAAATCTCTTGTCCCCTTTTCATGTTTGAATGCATTTTCCATCCAAAATTTTCCGAGAAATATCTAGGCCTATAAAAATCCAAGATTACTTTGCATTTCTCCACGTTGTTCAGGTTACCGCTACTCCATGCTTAGGCTACATGTTCCTCCTTGCTTGATACTTCTGCTGCATAAAAATATCCCTTCTCTCACACTGCATAAAAAATTAAATAACTATACAAAACATTTAAACAATGTTGGCTCATAAAAAATTTGCACGTGAAGAAATTGAATCCCTGTCATCTCATGTTAGATTCGTATTTAAAATGGATCTATGCTAGTATAAATTAACAATGGACGACATAAAGCCTACTTTGAACTTGAGGAAAAACATCAAATTAACATATTTATATTGAATTTGGAACCAATTTTAAATTAACATATTTTTATTTAGAAAAAAAAGGAAGTTTCTTTAATTCTTACTCATGTATGAGTATTGTGCAAGGCGATCAATATTTTTTAATTCCATTGTTGAGATATCAACATATTTTTGTTTGTATGTAGGTTTGTCATTCACCATGATTGAATGAAAAGAAATAGAACAATACATTAATGATATGGCCACCCTTTTATATAAATTAACAATGGACAACCTTTGTGACTCTGAACTCTTAACATTTTTATTTACTCAAAACATAAAGGCCCAAATACTCTTATCAGAGAGGTCTATTAGGATATGGTACCTAATGGACCAAAATTTCCATCTATAAGATTAAGTGTTTTCTCTTGAGGTGAAACATCTATGTTTCCTCACTAAATTACCAAGGCAAGGTGCTTGGATTCTTGTGGAAAGGAAGAGAAGGTGGGGAGGATATTGTCGATAGTTACATAATTCATCATTGTCAATTATGAGCCTATAAAACCACTAGAAAAATTCCCATCAAGGACATGACATATATTGTTAGCTATGTGAGAGATAATAGATATTGTTAGGTATATGTATATTATTTGCATGACTATCACCATGAATGAGATGATAGATATGATAAGGTGTGTGCTATATTCTTTGTGTATCTACCCCCCGATTCTTATCAAAGCACAAAAAATGGGTCACAATGGGGTCTAAGCCTCTCAAAAGAAACTTAGACGGGTTTTCCCATCTTTTGGCACAATTTTCTATTTTAGTGGTTTTGTGGTGCATAGTGGTTTAGTTTATGATTTTCTAATTCTGGTTAAGGAATTAAGATTGTAAAATAATCCAAATTAATGGAATAGATGGTTCCATATCATAGGCATTTTATTGTAAATAATGAAATTGATTGACTAATAAAAATTAGACGTGGAACTCTAAAAGGTTTGTTGGTTTTCCCATATTTAATTTTTGAGTAAATCTCTATGTAGTATGTGATTTTCCATTGTTCTAATTTTCTATTTACAAAATAAATGTGTATTCATCACATAATTGTTTAACATTTAAACTACATTTCGAATAAGAGGGTAGGTGTAAGCTAATGATGGACGTTAGTGGCAACACAAAACTAAGAAAATAACAATATGTTAACTTGGCGGGATGATTAAAGGTACTTATGCAATGAATTTTAAGATGGTGTAAAATAATTAGATGTATGAAAATTAATAAGCTTTCTCAACATATTATTTTTTATTTATAGAAAATATGCCTAGCTATGTGAATTTTTAGTTTTTCTAACATTTTTTTGTTATTTTAATTCAAAATATGGTGCTTATGTTTATGTTAGTACAACCTTTGAGTAACTAAATGATATAATGTTACTACAAAAAACTGAAGAGTTGTAGAGAACATATAGTTTTCGTAAGAATATAAATTACTCATGCTATCAATCACACTATAAAAGTAGATAGAAGACCTTCATCATATAGCAGTGAAGGAGTCACATTGTTGATTAGAGATAATTATGACAATTGGGCAAATACAAATTCCTATGTGAGATTATGACTCACTATATCTAGCTCATTAGGAAAGGAAGCATTGGAAAATACCGACTCTAACACTACCATTAAGAAAAACGTAGGGACTAAACATTGGAGATACAAAAATTGCACGAAAAGCTAAAGTACTGGATATGGGATCTGTTAGCCCTGAAGTGCAGTGCTAATTTTTTGGAGGTCAACAAAAATATTCGGCCAGTTCTGTTGTTCTTAAAAGGGTCCTACACGGGCCATTTTCCACTTCTTCCCTTATCCCGTTTACACTTTACCTTTCCCGCTTCCTTTATTAACCCTCTAATCCTAACAAAACACCCCTTTGGCCTTAGCCCCAAGTGCGAAAGCCAAAAGTACCCATAAAACCTTACCCATATGTCTTATGCACTTATAACACATTCCCTGAAGACATCTAGTACCTTCACCGTATCTCTGCCGTTAGATCACCCTTGCCAGTTCTAACGGCTATCACCCATATCACGTGGACAACAAGCGTGAAATGTACCCACCCAATGAGGGCGATTTTTCTCTCTCCTCCGCTACTACGTGTCATCCAATGAATGGCATTGGGTGAGTTCTGAAACTTTCCACTTACTGCCTGAGGCCCTTCTGATAAAAACAATTACCACTCAAATCAAACTACCCCGCGTCTTATCGCCTGCACATCTTCGCCGCCCGATAACTGTGCGTTCTGCCTGCTGGAAGATCCAATGGCCTAGACATGTTCCACTCCCACCACAACTGCTAGACTCAAAAAAGGGATCTCCACCACACATCTCCCTTGATTCAATGGCCACCATTCACGATCACTCACAACTGTTCATTTGCTCATGCACTCCATACCCCACGTCCTGTCTCTTACATGAAGAAGAAGATGGCTAGCTCTGTCAGTCTGGTGATAGTCTGACCACGAAACTGAATTAACAGAGAGAATGGCCGAAGGAAGAAAGGACACTGGACGACTCAACAACGAAATTAAACAGTCATGGAGCTCCACTGCTATAATCAATCCGACCACCTGGCAGGACAACACAGTACCAGAACTGATCACGTTTTTGTAGTAGAGAAAGAAACTACGTTCAAAGATGTTATCAGAAAGTTAATGGTGGTAGGTGGTCAATTAAAACCCCTCCATCCCAAAATGGCGAAGGTCCATTATAATGATACATTATAAATAGTGGGAAGAAAGATGTAATCAGGGTTCAGTTCAACTTGTGGAGACTATATATACTCTGTAACTTGCAGTGTCTCATCTTCATTTTTAGCGATGCAAGCTTCTTTTGTTGTTAATTACTCAATGCCCATTTCTCCTTCGTTCTAAGCATGTGCCTGAAGTGTTGTATTCATGATTTCTTCTATGTCTAATGCTAGATAACTGTCATCTTATCTATGGATTAGACAATTAAATGTGTTAGTGAGTAGGTCACGGAGGTTTCTTCTGTAGCTAATGCAAGATAATTGTCAACTTATCTTTGCATTGATAGATTAGATTTGCAAGTTTATTTACTAGTTGCAGCTGGCCATCATATATTCTGTATGCATCTACTGGTGAGGTTAGTATTCTTAATATATTCACCTAATTCCCAAATTGTTGAGCATTGGTGGTCTAAAGCCTTGTAGTCTGAGGGTGTTCATGCATGTCTAGAGTGGAAACAAAGTAGAAGTGGTCATCTGGCTTGAACCAAACCATCACCCATCCCAATATGTTACTAGAACCATATTGAAGATTATATGTTACTAGGAATCTCTGAGCTACAACCTACGAGAGTTTCGTGGAGCTCTAACATAATTAGCGCCATTGCCGGGGAGAGGAGATTGAAGCTGGGCTTCACTAGGATACGACACAGGTCCAACTTTGATGATAGATAAAGTCTGGACACATTTTTTATTGTAATCATCTATCTGGTGACTCTACTGGAGGCTGAACCTCTTGGTGACTCCACATTACAGTTTTGGCTCAACTTCTGAGGCACACTCGGAGAAATCCTCAGAAATCACCAGCCGACCTAGTACCTAATCCTGAGAAGATTATCAAGGAAAGAAAGGCATCAAAAAAGGGAGCATCAGGATCATTGTAAACCTAAACAATCTTATGCATCTATGCAAAAAAGGCTTGCAATAGAGCACATACATGTTTAGAATATAGCCTCTAGCACTAGCAGTGAAGAAAAATTTTCAGAGATTCATAAAGCTCATTATTCTTTAGGTCCTCCTTTGGATTTTAGCCCAAAGAAAACCTCCCCTCCTGTCCATCATATTCCTTTAACCCTGTCAGTCATTTCTCAACTCCCTACCTTTCAGACTACCATCAATCTTTCATCTACCTTAGTCATGGCAGGCCCACAAGCACCCAAAAAAATGGAAAGAATCATAGCTGCTAGGTATGGGCCCTTGGTATTGCCTACTCCTTTGAAGGCCATGCCTATAGGAGAATATCAGAAGTACATGCCTAAGTTCACTGGGATAGAAGGATTCACAACAGAAGAACATCTTGAGTCATTCTATAGCTATGCTGATAGCCTAGATATTAGTGAAGATGATGTATGGATGAGAGTATTCATCCAAAGCCTAGATGGAAAGGCTAGAAAATGGTTTAGAGAATTGACCCCTAGGACTATAACACACATTGAGGCCTTAGATGATGTGTTCTTAAAGAATTGTGGCGATAAGAAAGATCTTCTCTATTATCATACTGAGTTTGGCAACCTAAAAAGGGAAAATGGGGAGTCATTGTTCGATTTCAATATAAGGTTCAACCACATGTATAGCAAGATACGAGCTAAAGTGAAACCTACTCCCACCTCTACCAAGCTCACTTATGCCAATGCCTAATTCTGACTTCTGCCTGCTATTGAGAGAAACAAGATGTGCTTCTCTGGCTGAGATGTAGGATGCAACCTTGGAGGTAGAATCTAATATCATGGCTGCAGAGAAACTCAAAGGACATGCTGACCGAAGGAGATAGAGGGGTGAATCTTATTCATCTTCAGACCCCCAAGATAGACAAAATGACCAAGATGATAGAGTCATTGGCCTCTGAAATTTGCTGAAGGTTGAGTAGCATTCAGGGAAAGGAAGGGGTCTTAATACATTTGATCCTAGAAACCCAAATCCATATAGGAAAGAAAATGAACAATTGCAGACCATGCAAAGGGGTAAAGAGGCCAGTGAAGAATAGAAGGTGAAGACTCCTTTCCAAAACATAGTCATGGAGGAGGAGAAGTTTTATGAAGAGGATGAGATCCAATGCATGGAAGTCAAAGGCAGTGCTTCCTTTTTGACATTAACTACCTATGAGGAGTCATTACTCAAGGACCAGACCAGCCAAGAGTGGGACAGAGAAGCTGTTCTACAAACTCAAGATCATCATAGATATAACCTGAGGTCAAGGATGAGTAATGGCAAAGAAAGTCCTATCCAAAGAGTTGCTGCCCTCATAGAGTAGCAGATTAGCAAGCAGAAGTGACCAACAGTTGATCCCATCATCCTCAAGGCACTAGCTCAAGAGGTAAGAGGCCCTGACAAGTCCCCTTCCCCTTTCAATTTCGAATCAAAAGTCTAGAAGTTGAAATATTTGTACGTCTGATAGAACTAGTAAAGAATGAGGCCTTTAAGAAACCTATCCTTGATGCCCTTGAGCTCAAAGCCACACAAACATCAAATTATTGTGTCAATTTGCAAGATGATAAACCTCCAGTTGTTCTTAGTACCATGACTGAACCCGCTGATGAAAATTCCCCATCATTCTATGTCTCCTTGACCATTCATGACAAAATCCTTCAAAATTGCCTACTGGACACAAGCGTCGGTCATAATCTAATGCCCAAGTCTATCATGGATGAGTTAGGCCTTGATATCACTAGACCTTATCATAAGTTGTTCTCTTTCGATTCTAGAAAAGTGAAATGTCTAGGGTTAATCAAAGACTTGGCCATCACCTTGTCTCAACTGCCCATGAAGAGCATGATGATGGATATTGTGGTAGTAGATGTCCCCCCTATGTTTGGCATGCTACTTTCTAGAGGATGGATTAAGAGGTTGGGTGGGACATTGCAAAATGAACTGTCCTATGCCACTGTCCCAGTTTTTGGGGGAGAAAGTAGAAGGTTATACAGGGAAGCCTAGCTGGCATATATCATCAGTGATGAAAAGAATCCCACTAATCATCCCATTTATGCTGTGGACACTGATTTTGGAGCATGTATTCTCCAAATTGAAGAATCATAGCTGGCCTCAGTGCACCTCAAGAAACCAGTATGCCAGGCCATGGAGAAGGAAGGGCCACAGATTTTGGATATGTTTTTTGATGGAGCTTGCTCTAGGGAAGCTACAGGAGTAGGCGTAGTGCTGGTATCCCCAACATAGGAATGCATACATCTATCCTTGAGTCTGACCTTTCAGGTCACCAAAAATATAGCAGAGTATGAGGCTTTGATATTGGGCTTAAATTCCACTAAAGAAATGGGAATCAGAGACAAAGGTGTTTGGATATGTCGATCTCATCATTCAACAAGTAAACAAAACATTCCAAGAAAAGCACCCAGGGCTGAAAGCATACAAAGATGAGGTATGGAGGCTCAAAAATTATTTTAGTAGCTTTTGTATCTCATATATTCCTAGGGTCAAAAATCAACTTGTTGATTCCCTTGCTGTGTCTGCTAGCATGTTCATCCCTCCCATGCCCCCTAAATTGGCTTATGAAGTTTAGGTAAAATATAGACCATCTTTGCCTGATAATATCAAATACTGGAAATTTTTTGAGGATGATGATGAAGTCAATAGGTTTCTACAAGTCATTGATGAATTCTTTGAAATGAAAATTGATCAAGAGAATGAAGCCATGGAGGAATGTCACCAGTCTCAGCTAAGAAACAAAATTGGTCAGGACAACATTGTACAATTGCCTAGTAACCATATACCTAAAGGGTTGGTGCCTTTAGAGAAGCTATTGGACCATAATGATGTACCCTATAACACTGCTGAAAAAGAAAATGAGTCTGTAGTCCATAGACATAACATAGGGAGTCCAGATCATTCTAAGTATATAAATCTATCCACCCATTTGTCTACTACCCAAGTTCTGAATACTATACCCTAATGAAGCAATTTGCTGATGTCTTTTCCTGGGAGTACATTAACCTTAATACTTATGAAAAAAACATCATTTAGCATAAAATCCCATTGGAGAAATACACCATCCCTTTCAAGCAGAAGCTGAGGCCCATAAGCCCTCTGCTACCCCCTTTGATTGAAAAGGAAGTTAAGAAATTGTTGGCTGCCAAGATCATAGTTCTCCTGAGGTATTTGAAGTGGCTAGCCAACCTGGTAGTTGTGAGAAAGAAAAGTGGGGAGATCAGGTTGTGTGTTGACTTCAAGAACCTGAACAAATGCTCTAAGAAAGGAAGACAATTATCTCCTACCCAAGATGGAACATTCGCTGCAAAAATATTCAGGGGCTAGAGTCGTGTCTTTCTTGGATGGATTTCAGGGTACAACCAGGTTGTTGTACATCCAAAGGACCAAGAAAATATTGCCTTCACCACTCCTTGGGGAAATTTTATGTACTTCAAGATGCCCTTTGGGCTAACGAATGCTGGAGCCACCTTTCAAAGGGCCATGGATATATATTTTGTAGGAGAGAAGGACAAGTTTGTCCTAGTTTACCTAGATGATATAACAGTTTACTCCAGTAGCCATCAGGAACATTTGCAACATTTGAAGAAAGTATTTCTAAAGTTCAGAAGGTTTGGGATTTTAGTAAATCCAAAGAAGTCACAATTTTCTTTAGAGGAAGGCAAACTTTTAGGACACATTGTTTCTGCTACAAGAGTCAAGATCGACCCAGAAAGAGTTAAAGCAATACAGTCATTGCCTGTCCCAAGGTCAAAAAAGGACATTCAATCCTTTTTGGGCAAGATCAACTTTGTGGGGAGGTTTATTCCCAATTTTTTAGAACTGGTGAAACATATCACCTCCATGTTGAAAAAGGGATCAGAGATTAAATGGAACGATGTAGCAAGAAAATCTTTTGAAGCCATCAAAAGAGCTATTATGGAAGCTCCCACTCTAGCCCAGACTATAACAAGGAGTTCCATATCTTCTCTTTTGCTTCCTCTGACACCCTTGCAGTAGTCTTGTTATAGAGATATGATGAAGGTACAGAGCACCCAGTGGCCTTTTTCAGCAAAACTTTAAGGGATGCTGAATTAAGATATGACATTATTGAAAAATAGGCTTATGCTCTTATTAAGTCTTTAAAGGCATTCCGAATCTACATTCTGCACTCCAAGGTGATTACCTATGTACCCTCTACCTCAGTAAAGGATGTCATAACATAGCCAGATGTTGATGGAAGAAGGGCTTAATGGATTGCGAAGCTCATTGAGTTCAACATAGAATTGAATCCCACCAAGCTTGTCAAAGGTCAGGGCCTTGCTCAGTTGATGGCTGAAGAAAATTGCAGAATGTTGGACATAAATTGCATGGGTACAAATTCAGATGTTGGACAGACAGGGGAAGAAACAATGGAACAAGGGTATAACTAGTCTTTGGTTGAAAATCTGGCTTCTTGCAAATGGTATTCTAGAATAGCTCACTTCCTATTGAAGCTAGAAGTTCCTACGGGCCTTAGTTCAAGCCAAGCTATGACCATTAAGCTCAAAGCAGCCAAGTTTTGTATTAATAAAAACCTTGTTTATTGGAGGGACCCATCCGGAATCATCTTAAGATGTCTAGACAAAGAGCAATCTATGGAAGTCATGCATCAATTCCATGCCAACATCTATGGAGGACATCATTATTGGAAAACCACAACCAACAAGATCCTGAGAGTTGAGTATTATTGGCCCTCTCTATTCTTTGATTTCTTTTCATTTATGAAATCTTGTGACAAGTTCTAGAGGTTTGTAGGAAGGCAACAGATGAAATCTTTGCCCCTGAAGCCAATACATACCAGTGGCCCTTTCCAGCAGTGTGGTTTGGATTTCATAGGGGAGATTAATCCCCATTCCAGTGGCCAGCATAAATGGATTTTAGTATCCAATGATTATTTTACCAAATGGATCGAGGCCATCCCCACTAAGAAAGTTGATCACTAGGTTGTCATGAAATTCTTGATAGAAAACACTTTCACCAGGTTTTGCTACCCAAACAAATTGTAATAGATAATGTAGCAGCTTTCAGGGTGAAAGAATTGGTGGAAATGTGTGAATCAATGGCCATTAAAGTAGTGCATTCCATCTCATATTATCCTCAAGGTAATGGCATAGCAAAATAATCCAATAAAAGCCTGGTAAGGATAATAAAAAAGCTACTGGAAGACAACAAGTAGAGCTGGGATTCCAAACTGAAGTTTTCATTATGGGCTGACAGGGTTACCACCAAGAAGTCCACAGGGAATTCTCCATTCAAGTTGGTATATGGCACTGAGGTTGTTTTCCCAATCTAATTGATCCTCCTTGTGGCTAAATTCTTGCAAGAAGAGCGGAACGAGGAAAGTGACATGGCAAGGAGGATGAGTGACTTGGCAGAAGTTCATTAGATCAAAGATCAACTGATTGAGAGGTCTGCAATACATCAAAGGAAAATCAAGGAATCTTTTGACAGAAAGGAAAATATGGACAATTTTTAGGTTGGTGACTAGGTTCTCAAATGGGATGTACTGAAGGAAAAGAAAGGAAATCATTGTAAATTTGATGCTCTATGGATAGGACCATTTGTCGTCTCTCAGGTCAAGGAGAACAATACTTTCATGCTGCAAAGTTTGGAAGGAGAAACTGTTTTTGATGGCCCAGTCAATGGGTGGTTTTTTAAAGTTTATTTTGTTTAAGGCTTTCAAGCCTCAGTATTGTAGATATGTTATTTTTAAAGTTTTAGTGTAGGATTATATAGACTCCATGCCCAATGGAATACTAGGTAATATTTCTGATCTTGTTTCTTATGTGAAAGGAAGTGGTCTACGGTTCTTGAAACCTCACAGGGAGGACTTCATCCCTAGAAGGAGCCAGTGTTAGCCCTAAAGTGCAGTGCTAACTTTTTGGAGGTCAACAGAAATAGTCAGTCGGCTCTGTTGTTCTTAAAGGGGTCCTACACTAGCCATTTTCCACTTCTTCCCTTATACCACTCACACTTTACCTTTCCCAATTCCTTTATTAACCTTCTAATCCTGACAAAATACCCCTTTGGCCTTAGCCCCAAGCACGAAAGCCAAAATTACACATAAATCCTTACCCATATGTCTTACGCACTTATAACACATTCCCCGAAGACATCTCATACCTTCACCACATCTCTGCCGTTAGATCATCCCTGCCAGATCTAATGGTTATCGCCCATATCGCGCGGACAACAAGCGCGAAAGGTACCCACCCGATGACGGCGGTTTTTCTATCTCCTCCACCGCTACGTGTCATCCACTAAATGGCATTGGGCGAGTTCTGATACTTTCCACTTATCGCTCAAGGCCCTTCAATAAAAACCATTACTACTCAAATCAAACCACCCCGTGCATTATCTCCCGCACATCTCCGCCACCTAATAACCGTCTGATCTGCCTACTAGAAGATCTAATGGCCTAGACATGCTCCACTCCCTCCATGAACGCTAGCCTCCAAAAAGCGATCTCCACCACACATCTCCCTTGATCCAATGAACATCATTCATGATCACTCACAACCGTTCAGCTGCCCATGCACTCCATACCCCACGTCCTATATGTTACACGAAGAAGAAGATGGCCAACTCTGTCAGTCTGGTGACAGTCTGATTGTGAAACTAAATTAACAGAGAGCATGGCTGAAGGAATAAAGGACACTGCATGACTCGACAACCGAATTAAACAGTCATGGAGCTCCACTACTATAATCAATCCAACCACCTGGAAGGACAACATTGTACCAGAACTGATCAGGTTTTCATAGTAGAGAAAGCAACTATGTTCAAAGACGTTATCAAACAATTAATGGTGGTAGGTGGTCAATTAAGACCCATCCATCCCTAAACGGTGAAGGGCCATTGTAATGATAGATTATAAATAGCCGGAAGAAAGATGTAATCGAGGTTCGATTCAACTTCTAGAGACTGTAGATACTCTGTAACTTGCAGTGTCTCATCTTCATTTTCAGCAAAGAAAGCTTCTTTTGTTGTTAATTACTCACTGCCCATTTCTCCTACATTCTAATCCTGTGACTGAAGTTTTGTATTCATGATTGCTTCTATATCTAATGCTAGATAACTGTTATCTTATCTCTGGACTAGACAATTGAATGTGTTAGTGAGTAGGTCACCTAGGTTTCCTTCTGTATCTAATGCAAGATAATTGTCATCTTATCTTTGCATTGATAGATTAGATTTTCAAGTTTCTTTACTAGTTGTAGCTGGGCATCATACGTTCTGTATGCATCTGCTAGTGTGGTTAATATTCTTCGTCTATTCACCTAATTCCCAAATTGTTGAGCATTGGTGGTCTAAATCCTTGTAGTCTAAGGGTGTTCATGCATATCTGGAGTAGAAATAGAGTAGAAGTGGTCATATGGATTGAACCAAACCATCACCCATCCCAATAAGTTCCTAGAACCATAATGAAGATTATATGTTACCAAGCATCTTCGATCTACAACCTAGGAGAGTTTCCTGGAGCTCTAACAAGGTCCATGAAATCTCAATGAGTTTGGTTGACTTTTGAAGTAAAAAAATGTTGCAGAGACACACGAGTGTCCAACACTATCAAATTCCCCAAAAGTGCTTTATAGAAAATAGGTTCCAGCAAATAATCAGGAAAAAGGTTTCAAACTAAAGAAACACCCTTAATGAACAAACAAATAATGAGGCCTATAAGTATAGAAATGTCAGAAAAAAATATGATATAACAACCATAATGAAGACATATGAAAACAATCACCATCACAAAGAAGAAAATATTAGTAATGCAATTAACATAAGAACAACAATGATATCTATCATCATTAAAACCCCCCTAGAAATACAATTACAATACAAGTAATTAATTGTATCTATAATCAAAACATTTCCCATGAAACATAGCTAAGCAAGTAGCTGCAATAAACAATTAAAAAGATGAACTATATATGGCTACACATCTAAAGAGAGAAAACAATATGAAGTTTGCAAACATTTGTTCAAATGATTCCACAACCATCCATCAATCCAACTGAAACTCACCTTAATGGTCAACACCATTCCATGGCTCCTCCTTTCACGTCTCTTTTGTCATGACTCGAATGCATGGATACTATGTTACAAAAATGTTGACAACTAGGTGATATCCTTTAATCCATATGAGGATGTTGATATCGCTGGACTATTGGTTCTACAGACTTAAATCTATGTGTAGCAACACTTCAACGAAAATGAAATTAACGTCCATGTCAATGATTTGTTAATCACAATAAGTAGGAGCATGTTCTTTTAGAACTCAGTCTCAATTCCTCCAACAAAAAACAAAATCTCTTTAATCTCAACAAAGTTGGATTTAGGTAATGAGGGTTAATATGGATAATTATTTTGTGTCTATTATTATGGTCTAGATATTTTTATTGATACATTCATAATTGCATGCAAAAAATCATGTAACCATAAAATGCATACACATAGCATGAGCAGAAATGAAAGGAAACCATGAGAAGCAAAGACACACACAAATTGATAATAGAATTCAACCAATGTGGGTTACGTCTCCGATCCTTGCTCAATGTGGGGAGATTTCTTTCATTAATCTTCAGCGTAAACTAAAATGCATACAAGATACAAAAGGAACCTTGTACCTCCACTTCTGGGGATGGGTTGAAAATGCATAACTTTGCTAACGAAATGGACTGGACCATTAAATTCGTGGAAAAAAATCATGCAAAACAATTGTAAACTCGGTCACTTTCGGATTCAGTCAAAATCTCAACCCCCAGGAATCTCAAAGACTCCCCAAAGATTCCTTCTTATGGGTTCAACGAAATTCATCTGCCATATGACAAATGTAATCTCACCACGATGCTTCTTGCAAAAAACTGAGAAAAATGAATATAAAATTAATATGGTTCTACCACTGTCCAAATTCTCACCCTAGGGAATCGTTTAAATTCCTTAAGGCACTGTACAAGATATTCCTCTAGAATCTAGAATATTCTCCTTAAATATTTTGCAGAATATGTTTCCTCGAAAACTGTGCCTAGGAAAGATCTCCTCAAAATTTGTGCTCTTAGTTCCCTGCTCAGCTTCCATTTGCTCGTTGGATGAAATGAAACTATGTTTTTAAATACAAGTTTAGCAACAATGAAAGCAAGGCCCATAGTTGAGTGCATCAGTCTTTCCACAGTCGACAAGTCATTGGGCGGCGGTCTCGAGGTTGACCCACTGCCACTCCATATTTATCACATGTTTTATTGTGTTGGTTTGGTAGTTGGTTTGTATTTTGGGCCGCCATTTTGAATAGACCTTTGGTCGGCGTGGATTTGAATCATGTCGATTCAAATATGTTACATGGTCATTGTAACAGGCTATGGGTGAGGTCCCAGGATAGATAGGCCCCAAACCAATACTATTATTTAATATAATAAACAATGGGTTGGCAGGGTTGGTGGCCCGATACCCTATTTTTTTTTTTCTTTATATTAAAAAAAACACAATGGTCCAAAATTATCCACTAGGTTTTAAGGGTCAATGATTTTTTTTAAGTAGGAAATTTTTTTCCCCTTTTGACCTCCAGAAACTGTCAATGTTAAGTGTCAATTTGTTGCCTCATTAGCATTCGCCAAATTTAGCGGCTCCTCTAGATTTAGCTATCTTCAAAATTTAGTTGGTGCTCTATCAAATTTAGCTAATGAGGCTAGTTGACGAAACCTTGAAATGCCCATAACGTTTGCGTACGAACTCGGGTTGATGTGTCATTTGCATCATTGGAAATCTTGTGAGGATATATTTGATATGAATTTACTTTTATTGCAATCCATTGAATTTGATTCTTGAGATGTTCTTGAGCCCTCTTTTACTTCTGAGCATTTCTGGAGCTAGGATTTGAACCCGCACCGACCAACGATCCATTCAAAATGACGACCCAAATACGTGACATGACCATTATAATAGGTCGTGTGCAGGGTCCCAAGTGAGCGCTGCGGGCCCCAACCCATTATTATTATTTAATATAATAAACAATGGTGTGGCAGGGTTGGTGGCATGCCATCCTATTTATTTATTTATTTATTGTATAAAAGAAAACACAATGTTAAAAAAAACTATCAGCCGAAGGGTCACCAATTTTTTAAGTTGGGGACAATTTTTCACTTTTTGAATGCCAGAAACGATCACCGTTAAGTGTCAATTTGTCACATCATTAGTGACCACCAAATTTAGTGGCTTTGCTAGATTTAGCTATAACATCTCTGGTAAAAAATCCATGTAATAAAATTAATAAAGGAAAAATAATAATCAAGGTCATGAGACACATATTCCAAGTTGAATGTTGGGAAAAAACATAGTGATTGGGGTCACTGATGATTAATTAATGTATATGGAAAATGGAAAAGACAAAGTGGAAGTTATTTATGAAAATAATTGAAAATAGGAGAAAAAGAAGGTTAAAGGTCATAGGTTGAGTGTGAGGAGGAAAGTGAAGGAAAATAATGGAAAATTGAAGAAATTAGAGCCCTCGTTGATAAAACGGATTCTAAGGATCAGTACATAACTTTTCTCAGTTCAGTCTTTGGAACTCTCATTCTATTCTTTTTCTCTTGCATACTCTTGGACACTTAGATTTTTCTTGAAACACTCTTGGAGGAGTGTGGCATACTTGGGATTTGGTGTAAGAACGAAAATGAAAAGAAGGAAAGCACAAGATGGTAGCGAGATCAGAAGCTACAACAAGTTTTTTTTGCAGGTACCAAGTAGCATGTATGATTTCCTTGATAGTTTTGGCATGCATGGCACATGCATGAGCTTTGTTGGTTGTGATATGTCATTAGCATGGAGAGTTTCCTAGATTGACATTGGTTTTGCCTAGCCTTTCCATTTCCTTGATAGCCATGGTTTATTTATTTATTTTTTTGCTTTTGTGTTTTTGTTTTGTTTTTTGTTTTTGTTTTGTTTTTGTTTTTTTGTTTTGTTTTGTTTTTTTTTTTGTTTTTGTTTTATGTTTTGTTTTTGTTTTTGTTTTATGTTTTTTTTTGTTTTTTGTTTTGTTTTGTGTTCATGCTCCTTATGGCTATGGTTTGAGTTACTAGTTTCTAGAAGCCTTGGTTGGAAAAATTCTCTAGAATCCCTATAACAACTTGGGTTGAGTTACTAGTCCTGAAACCCTTGGTTGGACAAATTCTCTATAAGCCCTTGGTGGGTTAAGCTACTAGTCCCAAAATCCCTGGTTAGACAATGCTATCGAATACCGACAACAGTTGTGGGTTGTGTTACTAGTCTTAGAAGCCTTGGTTGGAGCAAATACTCTGGAGCCCTAGACAACTTGGGTAGAGATTGATCTGGTGATTTTTGGTGACGTCCGATTGTGAGGTGGAATCATTGGTTAAGGATTGAGCTAGTTGGGCCTCTGGAAGCCGTAGTTTGGTTTTGTTTGGTTTATTCCATGAGATCCGACATTAATTCTTTGAATATGGCATGGGGGTGATTAGTAGAAATAAAGATTTGGCTCAGTCCAATCTATGGTCAAGTGGGACATGGAAGTCCCTGACCCAGTTGCATGTCATGGATAAGGTATGTGGAATTCATGGATGGTAGATATTAGGTCAAGTCCTTGCTTAATTGTTTGCATTAGTAGCCTTATTTCATTATTATCTATCATTTCTACAAATTTCATGAATTCTTGGGCAAAGGCCTAAGTCTAGGACCTAAAAAAATGACAAAGAATCTAAAGCCACTAGCTCAGAACTGCTTAGAAAAGTCTACAGTCACATGGATGCAAGTTTTTCCAAGTGACTAAAGGCTTTCAACCACATGTAGTGCTTGTCATCATTGTGACTAGGGCTCTAAATTAGTCAGAAAGAAAGTTGTCTCAAGGGTTGGACACTCAGAGTGGTTAATTAGCTCCTAAAGGTTATGTAGCTTTTGAGGAAGGTTAGATTAGTCTTGTCTTTTCAGTTCCACTTCCTTAACTATAAATGGGAACTTGAAACATAGCATAGCAAATCTTTGTCACATGTTTACCTTGGTGGACCAGTTAACTTGGGTAAATGTGGGAGGAAGGTGTTATAGGGTGGTATCGAAGCATGGTTTCGTTTTACTTGGGTGAGGTATGGTTTCCCTATTTTATTTGAATAAAACATTATTATCATGCATATATGTCAGTTACATATATGCTCATTATAATCACGGTCTATTTGATTTTTATGTATGCATGGTAAGGGACATTGTTGTCATCGTATTGTCATGCAAATGTTGACGAGGTTGTTGTTGGGATGTGTTTGCTATGAATGCATGACAATGTTTACATGTATTATTTATGCATGTGTGTCATCCATATGTTTGTTATAAATTGTACCTAGTTGGCATTATAACTATTGTTACTGGGAATAGTGTCCACTTGGATGCTGCTATTCCCACTAAGACTGGTAGCTATCTTAGAAACAAACAAGTAAAGTCTACTTTTGTTTTCCTTTATGAAAATCGACAAGAGGGGAACCAAGGAGACCAACCTTAGTCTTGCACTTGATTTCCTCTCCTTCCTGATAGATCTTTGCCGCTTCTTCTTCGTCTACCCAGCTTCAAAGAGCACCTGTGGAATCACAGCAACATACTACTATCAAAGAACAAAGATCTCTATTCATATTTAACACAGGACCAGATGTGTGTTAACCATACAAATGCATATATAAACAAGTACACAAGAATATGGAGGAAAACTTGAATAGCTTTATTAAGATGAAAAGTAGCAAGAGGATTATAACCATATGTTCTGACCTAGCATCATCCTCCAGCTAGAAAGCCCTTCTTCACCTCAAGTAAAGCTTAGATCACCCAACACTATGAATATACACCAAAAAACCAACAACACTTCTCTATAACATACAAAATTCTAGCCTCTAGATCTCTGTGATGAGGGATCCATATATAGATGATTATATGGACGTCAGTCATCTTCTAAGATCTTGATTAGTTTCCTCTCTTTGGTAGTTCATGCTTCCACTTGGAGAATTATGATCTCTTACTCATCCCTGTTCGATAATAGAGAGGCAAGTGTCACAAGGGAAGCTTCTGGAAGATTCCATGATCTTCCACCTCGCATTTTGTCCCTGCCATTTGTCCATTCCCGACCATCGCACCCTACAGAGGAGAAATTCAGTATGAATCGCACCTTGTACACTAGGAAGGTGATATGCATCGCACCCTCTGCACTGGGTGTTCAGTATGGTCCAGTTTTGACCATTTATGAGCAGTTTTTAGTGGAGAACTTCTGGGAGATGATGTAATCAGCTCACCTTGTTCCTTTAGGCAGTGAAGCAACACTTTTAGGGAATTAGGAGCCCTCAATTTATGGAAATTTATGATTGGGGTTGAAGTTCCCAAAAATGTCTATAACAGTTGCGCCCTAAAGCATGAGGTCGTTAATCTTTTTGATGTTGGGTGAAATGCTTTGCTATGAGGATCTGAAATTCTTTCGAGCTGCGAGGTGACCTGTAATAAGATACAATACAATAAATTATTTTGAAAACATTTTTTCATGATCTAGTTGAGGCGGGCATTCCCATGCTCAGCTTTATAAATTCATTTTCATGTACATAGGATAGACAAATGTCTATGTGGCAGACTGGTGATTTGGACTCATCATTCTTTGATTTGGATGATCATCTGTTCGACAGTGATGTACACTTGATGTCTTTATATTCCTGAATATATCGCAACCCGGATGGATGAAACTAGATCCGGGGTCTTCAAAACTCATTCAATCTTCACTCGGAGTAAAAGTCGATCCATGTGAAAATTGTTCTGGAGTCGAACACGGAAAGACATCACTTGATTACCAGCCAATGATGTAAGCTGTTAACAGGCGCGAGAGGAATCACCAATAATGACAATGACCCTCAAGGTACTACAGTACAATTCACGTGGTGTGAAGAAGGACTTGGAATTGAACACCACATAAAATCTCTCGGTCGAAGGCCATTGACGTAAACTTGTCTCCAAAAGTGAGAAACTTGCCATTGAGGCATGCAAGCTTCAAAGTACTGAAAGAGTTGTTCCTAAGTCAACTTCTTAGATAATGAGCTGATGTCAACAAGAAGTGACCCGTCACAGGAGGTCCTTAATTAATCCCACATCAATGACACGGAACCAAGCAAATGATTTTGGAAGTGAAAACAATCTTACGATATAGGGTTCAGGGTGGCGGTCATGAAGGAATGGAGTGTGAATGTATTGCAATGGGTGAGACACAGGTGAATTCTCTGAATGACTTCTCTTGAACATATCGGCGACACTAACGATGGATTGGTAGCGTTAACCCCAAATATGGATGGTGTGATGGACCAATGGTGATGACCAGTGAACGGAACAACCCAACCCGACATGGATGTGGAAGGAAAGTGTCATGTTCAAGAGCGACTTGCTACCAATAAAGCTTTTTCAAGTTTTCTTCCCAATTTTCCCCAGTCATTGCTGACCAATACCTCTTTATTTTTTTCAAGCTTGAGGAGGATAACATATGCTTGTTCTATAATCCGCCCTTCGGGTGAACCTGTCGCTATATTTTAATGAGCCTAGCGACAGTGAAACTCGTTCTGGTCCATTTGGACGAGTTTGTCACTATTCGGTTTTAATGAGTTTAACGACAAAGATAACTCGGTCCCTTTCAATTTTAGAGAGTCTGAAAGGAACAGAAAGGAGACTCCAACGATTCTTTTTCATCATGTAATCCCTTAAGTCTGAAAAAGCGTAAAATAATACAAAAGGGATGAATTTTTGATGGTTTTAATGAGTCGATCAAGACAAGTGCTCGATCGTTTTGTATAATAATCCCTCAGGTCCAAAAAGATTAAAATGTAGAGGAGGGATAGCACTTCCGATGACTTTAACGAGCCGAAGAGTCCAATCGCTCGGCAATCTTTTCATATTTTACGAGTCAGTTGAAAAGAGCTTAAAGGAGACTCATTTTTGAGGAATGAGTGATAGTCTCGAGTAGGAGTTGATTCCAGGTAAGATTTGGAATTTTCCAATCACAGCAGTGTCACAAGGATGGCTAATAGAATCACTCTTCGCAGATGTTCCTCGAAGGGGTAAACAATCATATGGGGGTGAATGATTGGCTAAAAACAGAGTGGAGGTGATGAGGAGAACACGACCAAGGCTCAAAAGCTGGCGATAAGGCATTCACAATGGTTATTTACCAGTTCATTTTTTAATGAGCTTAAACACTGGGGAAACATTTTATCATGACTTACATTTATGTTTTAACAAGCTTGAACTATGCGCTAAAACTGCTCGTGGCGACTTTATTTTTTAACGAGCTTGAAGCCTGCGGTAACACTGCTCGACAGTCGTATGATAAGGATGTCTCATTAAAGATGCTATTTGAATGGGCTTACATCTTTAAAGCTTTGCCCCGAATCCTTTCTTTATGAAACCTAGGAAACAACTAGCCTTACGGGTTTAAAGGGTTAAAGGTCCTACAAATTTAAAAAATAAATAGTCACTCTTCGCTTGCATGCGGAAAGGTTTGCATGCCCCCAGGTATAGCGAAAAATTTCCAAGTTACCATGAAAGTTCCATCCACTTAGCAGACAGAATGCTTCCTTGGTGATGTCTATCGAAATAGACAAAGGGGAGTGGCATAGAGATACTCCACTCACATAACTTTAACGAAGGTATCTTATTCCAGCCTAATCCCATCTTCCTGTAAGGACGGGTTCGTCAGACTAGTCATATATCCTCCGTGGAAACCTACTCTATACCCAAGGTTTTCCTGTCGAAACAGACCAGGGTGCGTGCCCCCTATGTTTCAGCCACATCCTCTTGAATCACTCGCGCTCATCAGGTGGATGAACTGGAGATCGATGAGACATTCTTTGCATGAAGAGACCATTTAGGGATGGAATTTGACTATTTGTGATGTGTGAACCAGGGAATGACATTTGGTCTACGAGCTTGGCCATTCTGCCTTCGTGCGGAAAACACATTACTCTAAAGAGTGAGGAGACGACGGCTCCCATGCAATAAATATAGTCGCGTCCAAGGAGTAGATTATAATCCAAGGGTCCTTGAACTACCATCACGTTCATGTGAATAGTTTTTCTTCTCAAAGTAATGGGCACATTTGGAAGGATCCCTAAAGGTCGATTGGTTCTTTTGTTGAAGCCTATCAGATTTCTCATTTTAGGCAAAAGCGATGGCGAACCAAGTGCTTTCCAAGCAGTTGAGGAAAGGATACTCACATGAGCCCCTTCATCAATGATAGTACGAGCCATAACCATTCTATAAGCTTGTACAATGATTCTGAATGGTACACTAGCTGGTAAACGAGTTATGCCTAGTAGATTCCAGTCGAAGGAAATCACTAGGTTGCTTGGTGGTGGGACCGAATAGACAGCTGGATATGACTCTGATGAACTTCCTTCCTGCGATAAAGGAACGGGAGGACTGCCCCCAAGTTCATCGGAGTCTGTGTTGATGAAAATAATTTGAACAGTGTCATTCTCTTTCTCTTCAGTGACGGTATCGTTCGAAGATGAACACTCTGAACGCAAGACCGGGTCAACTGCCATCTCGACCTTTTGAATTTCATCTAGTATGGATTCAGAGGGTTCATTTTCAATGATAGACACCTCGGCCAACCACAATGATGGGCCAGCCAGATTTTCAACTAGTGGGGGACTTAGCAAGAGGTTTTTATATCCAAGAGGGAGCTGTAGCGGTGAAGTTGGACGGTCATCCAAAACTTTTTTAGCCTCATCCAGGAAGGGGCAATGGTGGACGGCATGATTTCCTTCACACAACTTACAAGGAAATCTGGGATTCTTTTTCTGTCCAGGTGCTTCACTTTCACTGGTTGATGGTGTGCATTCAACATGATCGTCAGAGGTTGATGCCACCGGATTGTGCAAACTAGGATACCAGTCCCTTAAGATCTGAGGGATGTAGGGAAAATATCAGTGATAGTGGTCTCCATTGCAAATGACACAAGGAGATTTAGGTTTCGACGCTGCGGTGTGAGGATTTTCGCTAGATGACGCTTGGTTGCCCCCTTTCGATTTTGGTTCCTTTTTCTTCTTTTCCTTTTCCTTTTTATGCTTCTTCTTCTTCTCAGTCACTTTATTTTTAGTTTTATCAGCTTTGTCAAGCGAAGAGGAAGGAGGAGAGGGAGAATCAGACGAAGTAGAAGGTTGGGAGGCAACTCTAGTGTCATCTAGTTGCTGACTTAACTGTTCAGGAATTACGGGATTCTGAACGACAGAGGTAGAGAAGAGCCAGACGGGCAAACCAATTGTCAACCCTGGAAGTGACAAAGTGGCCATATGGGGTGCACCAACATCTCCCCAAGAGGAGAAGGGACTAGGATTTCCTCCAAAGGGAAATCCTTGGTTGGTAGACTCCATTTTCTCAACCTAAAGGCCAACGAGGGAATTTTTGATGTTATTCTGATTAAAATAAATTTTAGACACTTTGACACAACTTCTTTTTTCAATTTTAAAGAGTCGAGAAAAAGCAAAAGATGAATATAGTCGCCTTCGATTTTTATTGAGCCTGAAGTGACAAGTGCTGAGAGGACCTTTTCCTTTAAGGAGTCTGAAAGGGAGCAAAATGGACTTCTCTGGAGATCTAGGCAGAGGGGATTACCAAACCAATCGTAAAAATGCAGAATACTTTTTACGTACGACAGTCAATCTTCCCTAATACTGTGTTCAGTGCATTGCGATCGATAGGGGGGCAGACACGGCTTCCTAAGGATAAAGGATGCAGCCTATTGTGGTCTCCCAAAATATACTCGACGGTACGTGGGAGCACAATTCCGTACTGGCACTTATCATCTCAGAGTGGAGGAATCACCCAACCAACAATGAAAGCAACAGTTACCAGGTTTTACGATGCCAGAATACGTCTCTAGCCTAGACCTCTAGATGTTGTGCGTTAGGTTCCAAAGCGTTGTTAGATTCATTAAATTTATTTTAAGTTGATATTTCTTAAAAAATTTCCTTTCAGGTTCATCGTGTGATGTGTATATAATTCCTAAAATGCAATCTAAGATGATAAACAAATGTTTAATCTTCTTTTGACAATGAAAATCCTAGCTACTAAGGAAAGAAAGTTAAGAATATTTCTACAAAGAGCACAGAGCACACGCTAAATGCACTGTCGCAGTCAAAATACAAATGCACATGCATGTATTTGTTTTCAGCCTTCTTAATGTATGAATGATGATAAGAACGCAAAGTGCAAATCTGAATCACTTTCAAAGAGACAATATTCAACGAATTTCTTTTCAAAATGAAGTGAAGGTAAGAGAGACACTTAGCGATTTTGAAATGAAAATTTATTTTCGATGCTTTAAAAACTATTAATTCAAATCATATGCAATAGTAATTGTATAATCAACTATCAATAACAATGGGATTGTCTTCTAAAACTGAAAACGACAGCTACACCACTTTCAGATCCAAAAACGACAGTTCGACTATGCTACTTTTTTGCAAAAGAGAACTGAAAATGGTGCACAATACATAAAAACACTTGCAGTTCTTTGCACTATGGAGGTGGAATAATGTAAGAGAAGGGGGTTTTCACAGAGATAAACTGAATACAGACAACAAAACTCCTGAATAGGACTGAAAACAGTGAGGAAAAACCAAAGTCTGAAGGTAAAGTTAACCTTCAGACAGGTTTCATGGTCATCATCACTATCATCCTTATAGGATGAGTGGCAGGGGATATTTTCCAAATGAGTTCAAGAAATCCAAGCCACCTACATTTGATGGAGTAATGAAGAAGTCACAAGATGTAGAAGAATGGTTACTTGTGATGAGTAATTTATTTCAGTTGCATGATTAGGCAGAAAGCATGAAGGCAAAAAAGCTGCAGTCAGTCTTAAAGGTAAACCAGACATTTGGTGGGAATATGTAAAGAATGTTAGAGGTATTCATGAAGAAGAGTTGACTTGGAGTGAGTTTGAGAGAATTTTCAGGAAGAAGTATCCATCTAAGAGATATATAATGATATGGAAAAGGAATTATTTGAGTTTAATATGGGATCTATGACTGATGAGGATTACTCTAGTAGGTTCTTGGATTTATTGAGGTATGTCCCTTATCTGAAGGAGGATAAAGCGAAGATTCAGAGATTCATCAGTGGGTTCATGGTAGAATTCAAATAAATAATTGATTTTGATGAGCCTATATCATTGGATGAAGCCATCAGGAATCTAAAATGCTTTTATGAACAATAGAAGTGTGAATCAAAGACTAAGTAATATTGGAGATGTAATGCAAAGAATAAATAAATGTGGGATAAGAAGCAACGAAAATTACCAGATACAGGTAACAGAGAGAATGTAATTCTGCCTAAGAAGTTCAATATGTCTGACAACAGACGAGGATTTTAGTCTAAGGAGCAGAACAAGCATGCAGGCTAGAAGCCTCAATAGTGTTGGACATGTGGAAAGGATCATTGTTGAAGATATTGTCCACAATATCAGGGTGGTGTTGACGATGTTGGACCCACCTACATTGAGTAGATCACCTCGGTATGAAGTACCAACTATAACTCTCACCATTTGGTGTCAAAGTCCCATCTCGTATGATGTCCTAGTTCCCATTATCTTAAAGATTTGCCTCAAATATTGCTTGTCAGCACAGTAGAGTGGTATGCTTTGTCTTCGAGAAGTGAGGTTCACGTGCTTGGTGATTGTAAGCATTACTTTTTCAATGGTTCTTTCAATGTAGAGGGATAGAGGATGACAGTGAGCCCCACGTAAGTTGGGTGAAGTCCCAACTCTGCTAGGAACACATAACACAACAGGACACCCACAGCTTCTAATGAAACATTTCACATGGATGTGGCAGTCACAACACACAAGGGAAGATAACATTTATAACGCACAACAGATTAGTATCCATAAGTGCAACTATTGTTATAGCAAGTTTTATGTGAAAGGTTTGTATGATTTTCAAGATAGTAGTCTAGACGGTCGAGAAAATTTTAACAACATATACAACACATTTCGATTAACATATGTGTATTACAACAAGTCAATTAGTTCAAGTGTTAAACACAGGTTCAAGCAACATGCATTAAAAGTGTTAAAGACTAGTCTTACAATAGATACAATACATGTGTGAAAATGTGTTGGCCTGTTAGCATGTTTCTGAATTAAGTGAAAGTTCCAAGACACATTGTTACACCATACATCACTAACCCCATGTGAGGGGCATTGGAGCCACTGCTTACTACTCAAAAAAAAAAATAACAAACTCTTTTGGCTATGTGGGAGGACATGAGCTGAAAATTCCTTGCATGTACAAATGAGGGGGTATTTATAGCCAAGAGTGAAACTAACCCTTGTGGTTGTTCTACTACCCTCATGACTGTTTGACTTCCATGACTTTTCGACTTTACATGATTCTTTGTACAAGACGCTGGTCTCTTGGACTTCCATGTTACATTACATTGATTCAAAATAGCCCATAGTAGGGATGTGGGTGACATGACTCATGACATGACAGTGCTGGTACATTCGTGCTACTGCTAGAGTGTATGGCGACCTACAGTGTTGCTCGGTGATGGATGTTTTCATGGTGTATCACAGATTCACCTCCGCATGGAAAAGTGCATGGAGTCTTCGATGGTCTTTGGTTTGCTTGATGATTCTTTGGCACATTTTTCCTTCCTTTCATGTTGGAAGGCTTGACAGGCTCATCTATTCATGAAAGGTGCATGTTCATCAATTTGTTTTTCCATAAGCACATCTTGCATGTTTTCTCGTCTGTCCGTCTGTGAACATATCTTTGCATGATCATCCGTTCATGAGCACATCTCTTCACATGCGTTGTTCAATTTTTTTTGGTGAACCTGTCTTTCTGTATTTGCTCCCTTCATTCATCCCATTCATCATCGTGCCATGTTTGTTGGTGTACCTGTACCTGTACATGAAATCACTCATGACAAGAAGACATCAAATCAAAAAAAATCCTAGTCTACCATGACATATGATCATTTCGGATGCAGGTGACCGGGGGAGACAGCAAGGGTGTGATGCAGGATGATGGCTTTGGGCATTGCTAATGAAAATTGTGTAAGAGTCATTGGGTGATGAATATAGGAAATCTAGGTCGACAGTGACTGTCTGCAAGTTCTGGCTCGGCTAGAAGGAAAAATTGCACAAATTTTGGGACGGACAATCCAGGCTGTAGGAAGGCAAGGTAGACAAAATCTTCACATTTTCTGGAACAAGCAGGTAGCAAGGGCTGGAAGGAAAAATGTGCACAATTTTTTGGAGGAACAGGTGATCCAGGAGGATCTTGTCGGATCAATTGCACAGGTTTAGTTTCATCATTAGCATTCAGTTTCGGTATCTTTAGCTTCGATAGTAATGTTCAGGTGGTTTGGTGATGTCAATGGTTGATATGTTTTTTATAATGTTTGGTACTTGGTTGTCAAGATGTATTCATCATCAATTCCGCCAGGGTTTGTTTATCAAATGTGGTCTTTGGTTGTCATCTTTAGGGTTTGTATGTCACATTGTGATAAGTTGTATAAAAAGGTTGTTGGAATAAAATTATGCTAAGTCCTAGATCAAAAACCTAAACCCTAACCTATAACCTAATCCAAACATTAAAAATTAAATAACCCTAAGTTCTAAGCCCTTACAATACAAATGAAATACATTTTCTTGAGTCTAAACCCTCTTGGGCCATGTTTACATTGCAAAAAAATATGTAATAAAACACATAAACATTGCAATATGACCCACAGTCCCTAACCAGTGTTCATAACCACATCGGAGCAAACCTCAACATGTGAACACCAGACTGTCACTGTAGTTAGAATATAACAAGAATAGTAGTGGTAACCGTCGAGGTTAGAGGTGGACATGTAAACAAATTTGCAAACCACAGTGGGGAAACCATGTCAGACATGGTTGATAGCTTACCACAACCATCGAAGTTAGTTGTCACATGCAGAGTCAGCAAGCGGTTCCAAAACCACTGGAACAAACCTGCATCGATTTCCATTTGTGGTTAGCTGGTGACCTGTTCACATGGGTAGTTAGCCAGCGCATGCTGTTTTTTGACCGCTCATATGAACTATGGTATTTTGGGTTTTATTGGTTGTTGTTTGACATTAAACTAAAGCAAAGACCATGCAATTTTATTCCTAGGTTTCCATTCATGACATCACCGAGACCCTTAAAATCTAATTTCATCCTATCAACTCCAAAAGTTAGTAGAAAGGAGGGCTATAAATCCAATTTCTTTCTTATTTAGAAAGGGAGGAGTGGTTTTGAGTTTTGTATGCATATTGTGGAGGATATAGGCTGTTTTTGTTTTTAGTGTAACAGGAACATTGAGATTCGGAATTGGGAATTGTGATAGGCATTGGAAAGCTATTTTAGAAAGTGTTCTTGTGACAGTGACTAGAAGTTCCTGTGTGCACAATCATTCTAGTTAATTTTCTGTGTAATCAACCTCCTCACATTCAATCCTAATAAAGCGGACGCCCATCTTGAAATTTGACCCAGAGATGTAGTCCATCAGGGACGGACTCCGTAATAAATCTTGTTATCTCGTGTCACTGTTTTTTGTTTCTTTTCACTTATGTTTGCATCTTACATATGTTTCAATTATTTTGTCAATTCATTCCTTTTCCAAAATTCCTCACAGTTAAAGCACTTTAAGTTTAACATTCAATTCATTGTTGGAATTAATCAATTCTATTTCAGTTTAACATATCATCATTTTAGATCAGATAATGTGGTGACAGAGTAGGTTGTGTTTGTAGAATTTGTCAGTGAATGTTAACTAGGTCAAAGTCACAACGTGGAGAAGGAATCCTCAAGGAAATTGATCCAGAGATTGGAAAGTGAAGAGTCGCTCATAAATTGATCATGAGAGGACCTGATGGAGGTGACACCCCTGAAACTAAGATGAGTGAGGAACAATTTCAGCAAGCATTCTTGAGTATGCAGTAGATGTTGGGAGAACTTTGCAAAGATAAGAAAGTGAGAGATGCAACTTGTTCTTCAAAGACATCGAAGAAGGAAAAAGGTAAAAGGAAGGCTGATAAACCTCCTTCTCCTCTGTCATCTCCATCATCATCATCTTCTTCTTCTTCTAGTGCAGAATCTGAAACAAAAAAGAAACCTAAGAAAACATCTCTTTTGAAACTTGATGTAAAATTTAAGTTCCTATTTATTATGGCAAAATGAATCCTAAAAATCTAGATAACTGGATTAAGTAGTTAGAAGTGTATTGTCGTATTTAGAAAATTTTTGACGATAAAATGAAAATTCAATTTGATACACTTAGAATGGGGGGAACAACTTTAATCTAGTGGGAAAGTAAAACTTAGATAGATGTAAAGCGGAAAGGTAAATTCATCTCTTCATGGTCTAAGTTTTTAAAATCTCTTAGGAAACAATTCTATCCTTTAGGATACATGCATAAAGTTGATATTGATTGTAGCATTTGAGGAAAGGTAAAGGGAAGAGTGTTCAGGAGTTTACTCAGGAGTCCAGAAAGAAAGCATTGGCGCTTGGTATTTCATTGGATACACATGAAACTTTATTAAAATACATCAGCAGTTTACATTCATATTTGTAGCATATATTATTGATGTTTAATCCTGATGATTTTGATGAAGTGTGTGTTCAAGCCATACATATTGATCAGGTGGCATACCCTTCAAAAGTTTCACCACAATCATCCAAAGAGTTGGAAATCAAGGATTCCAATGACAGTAAGGGGAAGAAAAATTCGAAGAGAAAGAAATCAATGATAGCTTATAAGGAAAGACCTACTTGTTCTCATTGCCAGAGAACCGATCATGATGAGTCTAAGTGTTGGAAACTTCATTCCAATCTTAAGCCCAAAAATTTCCTTAAAGAGAAGGATGAAAAAAAAGCAATTGCAGAAATCCAGCAAGATCTAGGTTTTGATTCAGGTCATGAAAGGAGGAAAACTTCCATAGTGTCGATAGGTAAAAATTCTGACACTGGTTCAAGTTCGAATACTATTGCATCTTCATCAAACATAAATCCTTCAAATGAGGATAAAAGAGTTGAATTATTTAACATAAGGATAAATTCTAAGCACACAAAGATAGATACAATGTTTGATAGTAGATTATAGGCAAATTTAATATCTGAATATTTAGTTAAGAAATTGGGTTTAGAGATATGGAATCATCGAAGACCTTACCCATTAGGATGTCTAAATAAATCAACTCAGATAAAAGTCAAAAAATAGTTTCAATTCATATTTTCCATTATAGCTAATTACATTGACGAAGTTGAATTAGACGTGGTTCCAGTAGACGTATATGGAGTTGTCTTAGGAATTTCTTATCTTTATGATAGTGATGCAATATTTTATAGGAGAGAGAATAAATATCACCTTAAGAAAGATGGGGTTGAGTTTATTGTCAAGGCACATCAAAGTAAAAATCACTTGAATTTAGTTGTTGCTAATCAGATGAAGTGATTAATAAGTTAAAATAATATATTTGTACTCATGTGTAAAGGAACAAGATAAGAGTCGAAGTGATGTTTGTTCAAGTTATAGGTCTCAACTTAAAGATAGTTTGATCAAAGAGGTAGAAACATTTTCAGCTATATTTAAAGAAACCAAACATCTTACTCATAAGCAGGGAATACAACATGAGTTACAGTTGATGCCTAAAGCTCCTCTTTCTAATGTCATAATGATTCAATTCAGTCCAAGTTTTGAAATTATCAACTACAGGGATGCGGGTCAGTATTGGAGAAAGTCAGTGTTAAATTTCTCTTGTATTGTGTCATCATTTCATGTTTCAAACAGTTTTGAAGCCTCTTTTCAAGTGGAGAGGAAGCCAATTTGTTTTCATAACAAATCCTTTTCTAAAGCAGTGTTAAAGTATCCAATACATCTAAGGGAAACTTATGCATCAAGGGAAAATGCTAATCAATGGAAACATCATTTAATAAATGAAGAAAAAGTGATTCAAACAAATCAATGGCCACTTCAATATTTTCAAAATCAAACTAAGTTGCAACAATTTTCACATTACAATTTGATGGGTTTATTGCAGCAAGTTCACTTAGTAATCAGGAATTAGGAAAGTATCTCAAGTCAAATAGCTAGTATGATGTCAAGAATGTAATTGAATATCTCTGTCATTTCGCAATATAGATTGTTAGTGCATAGTATTGAACAATATCCTATAGAGACTCTTTTCAAAGATATGAATGAATCACTAATTCATTGTTATTCATGGAAAGAAGTCAATTGCCATGTTCATAACAGGTTGTTTGACCATGTTCGCAAGTTTTTCATACTGTAGATAGATGGAACAATTCACAGATTCAAAATGTGCCATGATCAACCTCATCAGGGTCATCACTTTCAGGTGGTTGATCGAATGTATTGTTACATCATCAGGGCAAGGTGGAGGGTGACGGAGCTCTACCGTCATTTACTATCTGTTTAAGTCAAATTTTTGTGGTCCAAAAGCTTTCAAGTGGAGAGGATTGATCGAGGAGGATATAGTCATATCAGTTGCACAGGTTCAGTTTCATCATCAGCATTCAATCCCTGGTATCTTCAGCTTTGACAGTAATGTTCAAGTTGTTTGGTGATGTCAATGATTGATATGGTTTTTATGATGTCTCGTACCTGGCTTTCGACATGTATTCGTCGTCAGTTCTGCCAGGGTCTAGTGGTCAAATGTGGTCTTTGGTTGTCATCTTTAGGGTTTGTATGTCACATTGTGACAAGTTGTATAAAAAGGTTCTTGGAACAAAATGATTTTAAGTCCTTGTAGGTTTTAACCCCATATAGAAGTTACCTGGATATGAATTCTAAAACACAGAAAATAAACAATGCGAAATCATAACAAATAAAACACATATACATAGAGATTTTCCCCTAGATCCCAAATCCGGGACTACCAGCCTGATTTTTCATTATTTTCCTTTCAATGTTATAATACATATTTATACATGCCAAAGCATCCAATACCATGCACTAAAAGCTATCGCGTCCAAAACCATGGACCAAAAACCATCATGTCCAAAACCATGTGTGAAAACCAGGCAAAAAATCATAGGTAGGTCTGCCCAACCTAATATAGGGTCCAAAAGAAATTTTCTCGAGGTGCTGCCATAAACCCCATACAGGGGGGCTACCCACCTCCCTCAAACCCACTTTGACCCCCCCTACTGGGTAATTGGCGAAACGAAGGGGGGGCTCTACCACGCCTCTAACCCCTCGGTGAACTACGTTGGCTAGCTGTTGGAAAGAATATAACACAACCCAACATATGATAAGACCTAGACCTAACACCAAAACCCTAACCGAGAACCTAATCTAAACATTAAAAATGAAATAAACCTATGTTATAAACCCTTACAATACAAATAAAATACACTTTCCTAAGTATAAACCCTCTCAGGCCATGTTTACATTGCAAAAAACTATGTAATAAAACACATAAACATTGGAATATGACCCACAGTCCCTAACCACTAGTCATAACCACATCGGAGTAGACCACAGTGAGTGAACACTAAACTATAACCACAGTTAGACTCCAGTGGGAATATCAATGGTATCCATCGGGTTTATAGGTGGAAATTTGAACAAGTTTGAAAACCATAGTGGGGAAACTACGTCGGAGATGGTTGAAAGCTTACGCAACCACCAGAGTTAGCTGTCACATGCAAAATCAGCAAGTGATTTTGAAACTGTTGGAACAAACCTGCATTAGTTTCCATTTGTGGTTAGTTCATCACCTATTCACATTGGCAGTTAGCCAACACGCTTTTTTTACTGACCACCAGGATGAACTATGGTATTTTTGGTTTTTTGGTTGTTGTTTGACATTAAACTAATGCGAAGACCATACAAGATTATTCCTAGGTGGCCATTCATGACATGATTGAGACCATTAAACTCTAATTTCATCCCATTCACTCCTAAATTTAGCGGAAAGGAGTTAGAGTGTATCTAGAGGGCTATAAAGCCAGTTTTGTTCTCTTTGAGAAAGGGAGGAGTGGCTTTGAGTTTTGTATGCATATTCTATAGGATATAGGTTGTTTTTGTTTTCAGTGTAACAGGAGCATAGTGGGAATTGGGAACCGTGATAGGCGTTGGAAAGATATTTCAGAGAGATTTCTTGTGATAGTGACCAAAAGTTCCTGCATGCATAATTAGTCTAGTTAATTTGATGTGTAATCGACCTCCTCGAATTCAATCCTAATAACGTAGATGCCCATCTTGAAAGTGGACTAAGAGAAGTAATCCATCAGGGACGAACTTCGTAATCAATCTTGCGGTCTGGTATCATTGTGCTTTTGTTACTTTTCACTTATGTTTGCATCTTACGTATGTTTCAATTTTTCCATAAATTCATTCCTTTTTCTAGTAGTCCTCATAGTTAAAGAAATTTAAGTTTAACATTCAATTCATTATTGGCATTAATCAATTCTACTTTAGTTTAACATATGCTCATTTCAGATCAACAGGCCGAGATGCATGGAGGATAAAGAGGTAGGAATTGTGTAGTTTTTTGTGGGAATTGGTTGAGAGCCTAGCAGCCAAAACCGTACAATTCCTAGAGGGAACTTGAAGTTGGCTATTGTGTCACTGGCAGCGAAAAATGCACAATTCCCAGAGGGAAATTTGAGTTGGTTGCTGGGGTTACTGACAGCCAACACTACACAATTTTTACAAGGAGCTGGTAGTTGTTTGCTGGAAGCTTGGCAGCATAAACTGCACAATTCCTGGAGGGAGCTAGCAATTTTCTACTAGAAGTTGTTGGCGGGGGAAATTGCACTGAGCATGGGAGGCTAACCTGGTAATCATCTCTGCACAATGTTTGAGCTAAGTGGACTACTAAGAAGTAGAAGTCCTACTCATGAAAAGTATCCAATTTCCTAGATGAGTAGCTAGTCGATTGTCAGAATGACTGACTGGGAAAACTACGCAATTTTCTGAGGGAGACAAGGACGGGCACTTGGTGTCTATCTAGCATGTGTGCACAATTTCCTCAATCAACAGAGCAAGAACGGTCAACAACCTCTATGCAATTTTTAAGGGGATTCAGTCTGAGGGTGGTTGTCGGGTCCGACTCTCTAGGTGGCCAACATGAAATTTGATTGGATAATTTGTAATTAGTGCAACCTAGAAAGACTTTATTGGTGCTTCTGCATTGTTCTAGGTGACAGTCAATCAAGTCGATGGGAGGGTGATGGTATGACTGTCAGAGGGGAATCCACGCATCAAGACTTTAGCAAAATACTAAGTGTGTGAATGCTCAAAAGATGCATAGGTGATCATGCAAACGCAAACTCACATCACTTGAAAACGAGACAACTCAAACCATCCAGACACACATGTTCAACATGACTGATCGACGGTCCAAGTGAAAATTTCAACATTCATGATTAATCGTTGATTGACCATGACAATGCTTGTGTGACAATGAATGTGACTTCATGTGTGAGTGCGATAAATGCTTTCGTAGCTATCATAATGGGTACACACGAAGAGAATACTTTGAGCATAACCAGAACATGGTCACATGCATGACTTAGATACCAACATGCAAAAACTTGGATGAAATAAACAAGCAAGGCAGATGCAAACACTCCCACAGGCTCATGGAGTGAACTTGAGGCGGTGTGGTCATCAAGGGAAACTTGATGGGTTGTGTTAGCCCTGAGGCGTAGCACAGCTAGTTTGAAGACTAAAGGAAGAAGATCGTTTGCTTTGTTGTCCTAGAAAGGGCCCCACACGGGCCATCACTCCGCTTTCCCCACTCTTCCACTTACATTCTATCCCGCTCATATCCTAACCCAACCCTCACTTCATAGTAAAACCCTCTTCCACCTTAACCTTAACTAAATTAACCCAAAATCCCCAAAAAACCTTATCTTTCCATCCATATGTGCCCTCCGCACATTTCTTGAGAACATCCTGTACCTTTATGTCCCTTCACCATCGATCTGTCCCGCCAATTTGATGGCCCATGTCACACCTAATCGATGAGACATGCCCGATCGATCTTTGCCGATAGATCACTCCCTCTAGATCTAATGAATGTCGCTCATATCGCGTGAACAAATAGCTAGAGGAATGCCTGCTTGATAAAGGCAGTTTTTCTCTCTCCTCTACTACTACGTGTCATCCACTAAGTGGAATTAGGTGGGCTCTGACACTTACCACTAACCGCCCAGCCCCCATTCGATGGAAACCACTCCCGCCTTAGAAAACTGCCCCCGATGGTTATTTACCGAGCACTTCTTCTGCCCGACTACCATCAGATCTGTCCACCTAAGATCTAACGGCTCAAACTTAACCTACTCCCACCAAAGACTGCAAGCCTCATGTAATTGATCTCCCCCATCCATTTCTTCCAAACTAGTGGCCCTTGTCCATGATTACTCCTGCTTGTCCTTCGCCACCCTGTGATTACTCTGTCTGTCCAATTTAATTCAAACAACAATTACTCGCTTGTCCTCTGCCATACTGCCATTACTTTGTTCTTCCTAATCGAACGTCTAGCCACCCATGCACCTCATACTCTGCTTCTTACCAGTTTCCCAAGGAGGAAGGTGGTTGACTCTGTCAGTATTGTGACAGTCAGGCCGCTGAACCAAATTAGCAAAAACTATGGCCAAATGAGGAAGGACAGAACACGATGCAAACAAACATAAATAAACAATCATGGAGCCTCACTGACACAGTCAAGCCAGCCACCTAACAGGGAAGCGTTGTACTAGAACTAATTACCATTTTCGAGATGGAAGGAGAATTGTATCCTTGTACGCAATCAGGTGTTGGGTTGTGTTATATTCATTCCATGTAGTTAACAGGGGGTTTGAGGGGTACCCATAACCCTACTTTATGGGGTCCCACCTATGGTTTTTTGCATGATTTTTGCACATATTTTTTTGACACGATGGTGTTTCGGTCCATGGTATTGGATGCTTCGGCATGTATAAATATGTATTGTAACATTGAAAGGAACATAATGAAAAATCAAGCTGGTAGTCTTGGTTTTGTGATCCAAGGGAAGATCTTTGTGTATATGTGTTTTATGTGTTATGCTCTCACATTTTTATTTTATGTGTTTTAGAATTCATATGCAGGTAATTTATGTATAGGGTTAAAACCTACATTTGGTATCAAAGTAGTTTTGGATTCAAGGGGACGCCTTTGTTGCTCAGGGGTTTTGCTCGGGCCTGTGGTAGACCCTGTTTAGTGGGAGATCTGTGAGATCGATTCTGGTGGTGAAAGAAGATGGCGAGGAGTGGAAAGATAGAGATCAAGAAATTTAATGGTCAGAGTTTTGAGTTGTGGAAACTCAACATGGAGGATCTGTTGGTGGATAAAGATTAGTGGATTGCTGTAAATCCGGGTACTAAACCAACGGGAATGTTTGATGAAGAAGGGAAGAAGTTGGATCGGAAGGCAAAGAGCATAATAAGATTGTGTGTCTCAGATTTATTATTGCTGAATGTATTAGGGGAAGCTACAATGAAGGTTTTGTGGGACAAGTTAGGGAATTTGTACCAATCTAAGTGTCTGGTTAATAAACTATTCCTGCGAAAAATGTTGTATAACCTGAGGATGAATGATGGAGACTCGGTGATAGAGTATCCGAACGCATTTAATACTGTCATAAGTCAGCTAGCATCTATTGATATTAAAATTTCAGATGAAGATAAGTGCATCAATTTGCTATGTTCTCTACCAGATTCATGGAATAGTCTGGTTATTGCAATAGGTAGCAATACAACTGCCTTGGAGTTCGATGAAATAGTCTCATCTTGCTGATGGAGGAGATAAGATGGAAAAATATGGAGAGCCAGAATGGCAATTCCTTGTCTGGACGAGGACAGCCCCAGGAAAGAAACAAAAATAAGTCATCGAGTGGGAGATCTAAATCTAGAGGGAGATATAAGCCTCCAGGAAAACCTGTAAAGGTGGTGTTCTTGAAATGCGGAAAGGAAGGGCACTATAAAAGGGACTGTAAATCTAAAACTCCTGATAAAGGAAAGGGATCTAATGGTGCTCCTTTTGCATCCTTTCACTTCACTCCCCATAGAGAGTGGTTCTGCGAGTACGAGAAATATGATTGTGGTGATGTCTTCTCAGGGGATGATAGGAAGGCTAGAATCATTGGTCATGGAAAAGTAAAGCTAAAGTTCTAAGCTGGAAGGGTTAGAACACTTGCGGGTGTTCTGCATATTCCTGCATTGGCCATAAATCTTATTTTTGTAATCAAGTTGGATGATGCAGGTGTAAAAACTGTGTTCAAAAAGGATACCCGCAAAATGGTTTGGGGACCACTAGTATTGATGCGGGGAGTTCGAATTGGAACTCTATACAATCTACAAGGTAGCACTGCTATTGATGGGTGCAACAGTTCTGTGGTTCCTGAAAGTGGAGCAGAAAATCTAGTGGTATCTGGAGAGAAGACCATGTTGTGGCATCAAAGGCTTGGACATATTGGAGAGAAGGGCCTTTGAATACTTCATGGTAAAGGTATGGTAGAAGGTATGAGTAATAGCTTTGTAGATTTTGATTTCTGTGAAAATTGTGTATGTGGGAAGTAGAATTGGGTGAGTTTCCCCTCTTGGAGTAAGAGGGCGAAACAGATATTAGAACTTTTGCATAGTGATGTGTTTGGACCTGTGAAGGTTCCATCACTAGGTAAGTCTATGTACTATGTATCATTTATAGATGACTTCTCAAGGAATACATGGATATATTTCCTTAAGAAGAAATCCGAAGTGTTTGATAGGTTTAAAGAATTCAAGGCTCTCATGGAAAATCAGACAGAGAAGAAGATAAAGGTGTTGAGGAAAAAAAATGGTGGAGAGTTTTGCAGTAAGGAATTTGAAGAATTCTATAAGAAGTGTGGTATAGCACGACAAAAGACTACTCCATATACACCTTAGCAAAATGGAGTTGTAGAAAGAATGAATAAGACGTTGATGGAAAGGGCAAGAAGCATGCTCGATGGTGTTAGGTTAGGACAAGAATTCTGGGTAGACGCGATGGATACTACATGTTACCGGGTCAACAGGTCACCTTCATCAGCATTGAAGGATAAGACTCCACAAGAGGTATGGACTGGTAAGAAACCCTCTCTTTCACATCTGAGGGTATTTGGATGTGATGCATATGTACATGTTCTAAAGGAGAAATGAACGAGGGTGGATAGTAAATCTAGAAAGTGCATCTTTATTGGGTATAAGGATGGTTTAAAGAGTTATAAGCTTTGGAGTGCAGTCAAATGGAAGGTTGTGTATAGCCGAGATTTGGTGTTTAGAGAGGTAAAAGATGTTATAAAACATGAATTCCAACCAAAGGAACCTAAGAAGATAGAGTTTGAGCTTAAGGAGGAAGAACCAAACTCTATGGTAGAGAAGGAATCATAAGATGAAGAGCCACAAACTCCGAGTGTAAGAAGATTAGCTTGAGGAAGAAGGCAACCAAAAAGGTATAGTTCATCTGCTTTCTATTCAAATTTTGCTTTATCTGTTACTAATGATGATCCCAAAACTGTGAGGGAAGTAGTAGATTCAGAGGATGGAAAATTTAGGAAAGAGGCCATGGTTGATGACATGGAATCTTTGCACAAAAATGAGGCTTGGGTTCTAGTGGAGTTGCCGGCTGGAAGGAAACCCATTGGTAGCAAATGGCTATTCAAGAAGAAGACAAATGCAGAAGGAAAGGTGGAGAAATACAAAGCTCAGTTGGTAGCAGAAGGTTATTCCCAGGTGCTGGGAATTGATTTTGGTGATATTTTTTCTCATGTTGTCAAGGTAACTTCTATTAGGTTACTTTTATCTGTTACTGCTGCTTTTGATTTTGAGGTAGAACAGATGGATGTGAAGATAGCATTTCTTCATGGGGATCTAGAAGAGGAAATCTACATGAAGCAACCTGAGGGATTTGCAGTGAACGATAAGAAAGAACTGGTATGCATGTTAAAGAAGTCTTTGTATGGGCTAAAACAGTCACCAAGGATGTGGTATCAGAAACTTGATACGTTTATGCGGGGACTTGGCTTCACTAGTAGCAAAGCAGATCATTGTGTGTATTTTAAATTAATTAGTGACCGTGTTATTTATTTGGTCTTGTATGTGGACGATATTTTGTTGGTTGGAAATGATAGAAATTATCTAGGATTTGAAGACCCAATTGTCCTCCAAATTTGACACGAAAGATCTTGGTGCTGCAAACTATATTTTGGGCATGGAAATTAAAAGAGATTAGGCAAAAGAGGAAGCTCTGGTTAAACCAAAGGAAGTATGTCGAGACAATACTATAGAGGTTTAATATGCAGGATAGTAAATCAGTGAAGGTTACTATTCCTGTAGGTGTGACGTTATCTGTTGAACAGTGTCTCAAGACACAAGAAGAGGAAGAGGACATGTCATGTGTTCCATATGCAAGAGCATTCGGTAGCCTAATGTATGCAATGGTTTGTATTAGACAAGACATCACACATGGAGTGGGAGTATTGAGAAGGTTTAGGTCAAAACCAAGGAAGTAGCATTAGACAACAGTGAAGCGGGTTTTTAGGTATTTGCGTGGCACTAGTGATTATGGTTTGTGCTACCAAGGAAGACCAAGATTGGCCTTTATGTTGGATGTTCATTGCTTTGTTGATGCAGACTGGGCTGGAGATTTGGATCAAAGAAGAAATACAAGTGGGTATGTGTTTAACCTATTTGGAGGTGCGGTTAGTTGGATGAGGAAGAAACAATTTGTAGTGGCACTATCAACTACAAAGGCAGAATACATCATTACCATCATGCAAGCAAGGAAGCAGTTTGGTTGCAGAGATTGTGTTCAAGTATGGGGTTAGTACAGGGAGCTATAAGGATAGACTCTGATAGCCAAAGTGCAATTTTCTTGGCAAAGAACCCCGCATATCATTCAAAGACAAAGCACATTGATGTTAAGTATCACTTTGTGAGGGATATGATAGAAGACAAAATGGTGTTGCTAGTAAAGGTGGACACTTTGAAGAATATTACAAATGCATTAACAAAATCTGTGAGCTCTGAGAAGTTCTCTTGGTGTAGAGAAACAATGGGTGTTGTAGGGCTGGATAAATGAGTAAGCTCTCTTGTGGCCCCCTGTGGAAAGAAAACAACAAGTGCGAGAATGTTGGGTTGTGTTATATTCTTTCCACATATTTAATAGGGGGTTTGAGGGGTACCTGTAACCCCACTTTATGGTGTCCAGGGCAGCGCACTGGAAAAATTTGGTTTTGGACCATATGTTAGGTTGGGTTGACCCACCTATGGTTTTGTGCATGATTTTCGCACATGTTTTTTGGATGCGATGGTTTTTCGGTCCATGGTATTGGATGCTTCAGCATGTATAAATATGTATTATAACATTAAAAGGAACATAATGAAAATCATGCTGGTAGTCCTAGTTTTGGGATCCAGGGGAAAATATCTGTGTATATGTGTTTTATGTGTTGTTCTCTCGCATTTTTATTTTATGTGTTTTAGAATTCGTATGTAGGTAATTTTTGTACAGGGTTAAAACCTACATCATGCAGTTAAAGACAATGGGGATAGATTAAGACACCTCAAGCCCTAAACAACTCGAGAGCATTGTAAAGAGTTATAAATAGCTTAAGGTAAAATGTAATTAGGGTTTAACTTCTGGAGACTATAGAGACTTTGTTACTCAAGCTTCTCATCTTCATTCATCAGTAATACAAGCTTCTTTTGTTGTCATATGTCCAATATTCCAATTTCTCTTCTGTTCTAAGCTTGCACTTGAATATGTCGTTCAAGTTTCTTTGTGTCTAATGCCAGATAACCATTATCTTATCTCTCCTTTGATGTATTAGATTTGCAAGTTTCATTTACTTTCTGTAGCCGGCCATCATATGTTTATGTATGTATCTGCTAGTATGGTTAGTTTTCTCCATTCCTTCACCTAATCTACAAACTATTGAGCATTGTTGTTCTAAATCCTTGTAGGCTAAGGGTGTTCATGTGTGTCTTGAATAATAATAGAGTCAAAGTGGTTATCTAGCTTGATCCAAACCATTACTTATTCCAATAGTTCAGAGAACAATATTGAAGATTATATGTTACCAGGCATCTCCAAGTTGCAACCTAGGAGAGTTTCCCGGAGTGATAACATAATTGGTGTTATTGCCGGTGAGAGGAGATTGAAGCTCAACTTCCTTGGTAGATGACATAGACCAAGCTTTGATGATAGAAAAAGTCTGGGCACTATTCTAGTTGTAATCATCTATCTGGCAACTCTACTGGAGGATGAACCTCTTGACGACTCCACTCCATAATTCTGGCTTAGTTTGGAAGGCATACTCAGAGATATCCTTAGAAGCCACAAGCTGACCCAGTGCCTGACCCTAAAAATATAATCAAAGAAGTAAAGGCATTCCAGAAGGGAGCATCAAGATCAAGTAAACCTAAACAATATTATATACCTCTGCAAGAAAGGCTTGTAAGAGAACAAATACATGTTGAGGGTATAGCTTTTAATACTAGAAGTGAAGAAAAGCTTTTAGAGATCCATAAAGCTCCTTATTCTTTAGGTTCTCATTTTGCTCTAAGCCTAAAGGAAGCCGCACCTCTTTTCCATCATATCCCTTTAGTCTTGTTAGTCACTTGTAAGCCCTCTGTATTCAGAATTCCAATTGGCTTCTAGCCACCACATGTTATGTACCTAGGGGGGGTAATATGGGGTAACGAGGGAGGTACCCAAGGTAATATTGTAATAATGGGATGGGCCATAGTAATAAATAAGGTGGTTAACCCATGTCATGTAAGGGACCACAAGTAAATAATATTGTAAGGGGCCCATGGTATTAGTTGATGGTATGAGGAAACCATGGTAATGATGCATGGTATTGTATGTATGAGGCCTATATAGAGGCTAGAGACTCCACAATGGAGAGATAGGAAGAGAAGTATTCTTGTATGAACAAGCATATGGCTTTTGTGGGAGTGTTTCTCCTTCCTTAAGGAGATGAATGTATTGGTGTTGCCCTACCATAAGGGTTTGATAATAAAGATTCATTTCTATCTATTTCTTGGGTTTATTTGCATTATCTTATACTTTCTTATCAGATCTGTAATATTCTTGGGTTAGATCTACAACACCACAACTATGGAAGGCCCACAAGCACCCACATAAATGGAGAGAATTATAGTTTCTAGATATGGAACCCTAGCACTACCCATCCTTTTGAATGCTATACTTGCTAGAGAGTATCATAAATACATGCCTAAGTTTACTAGGAAAAAAAGGGTTACAACTGAAGAACATCTTGAATCATTCTATAGCTATGCTGATAATCTAGACATTAGTGAAGATGATGTATGGATGTGATTATTTGTATAGAGCCTAGATGGAGAGGCTATGAAATGGTTAAGAGAATTGACCCCAAGGTCTATAATGGATATTAAAGCATTAGATGATGTATTATTGAAACATTGGGGGGATAAGAAATATCTTCTCTACTACCATACTAAGTTTGGGAACCTAAAAAGGGAAAATGGTGAGTCACTATCTGATTTCAATAAAAGGTTTAACCGCATGTATGACAAGGTACCAGCTCAAGTGAAACCCACCCATACCTCTGCCAAACTCACCTATGCCAATGCTTTTGATTATGACTTCTGTCTACTATTGAGAGAGAGAATATGTGCCACTTTGGCAGAGATGTAGGATGCAATCTTGGAGGTAGAATCCAACATCATGGCTGCAGAGAAACTCAAGTGACAGGTTGATCGAAGGAGATAACGGGTTGAATCTTCATCATCTTCAGATCCCAAGTTGGATAAGATGACCAAGATAAGTTGGATAAGATGAGAGGTAAGTAAGTTTAGGATGAATATTGCTTGAAGAAGTATTCAGTTTGGTAGTAGTTCCACGATGCATTTCCAAAAAAGGTTCCATAGTTACTGACTCACAAGGAAGTGGAACATTTTGTTGATTTGGTACTAATGGAAACATCATCATCAAAGGCACCATACAAGATGAGCACATGGTCCATATCTAGTGGAATTGAAGTTGTAGTTGAAGGAAATTCTTGAAAATTGGTCCATTAGGCCAAGTGTGTCATCATGGGGTGCACTACTATTGTTTTTGAAGAAGAAGGATGGTACTCTTAGGTTATGCATTGATTACAGATAGTTGAACAAGGTGAACATAAAGAATAGGTATCCATTGTTGATGATCGATGAATTATTTGATCAATTGAAGGGAGAAATAACATTATTGAAGATTAATTTGAAATCAGGATACCATCAAGTATGCATTAAAGAAGAGGACATATACAAGACTACTTTTCGGACCATGTATGGTAATTATGAGTTTGTACTGGTTCCTTTTGGTTTGACTAATTCTCCAACTACTTTTATGTGCTTGATGAATAGTGTATTGTGTTCTTTTATGGACAAGTTAGTTATTGTATTCATTGATGATATATTGATGTATTCTAAGAATGAGGAAGAGCATGCCAAACACTTAACAAAAGTGTTGAGATTGCTAAGAGAGCATCAGTTGCATGCCAAACTTAGAAAATGTAGTTTCTTTCAGAAAAAGGTAGATTACTTGGAGCATGTGGTCTCTCAGGAACACATAACAGTGGACCCAGAAAATATAGAAGCTATCATAGAATGGGCAACTCCTAGGAATGTGGATGAGGTAAGGTCATTTATCGGGTTGGTCAGTTATAATAGGAGGTTCATTAAGAAATTATCCCAAATTTCTCATTGTATTACATCATTGTAAGGGAAAGGTAATAAATTTGAATGAACAAAGGATTGTGCAGTTCGTTTAGTAGTTGAATCAGTTGTTGCCAAATGCTCCAGTTTTAAAGATTGCAGATCCAAAAAAAGAGTTTGTGGTGTGTACATATGCTTGTAAGAGAGGACTTGGTGGAGTATTGATGGAGGAATTACAAGTAGTGTGATATGAATCAAGGAAATTGAATGAGCATGAGTAGAAGTATGTGACACTTGATCTCGAGTTGGCAATGATTTTTCATTCATTAAATATATAGAGGGTCTTCTTGGCATGAGGTTTGTATTAATGAGTGATCACAGTGGATTGAGGTACTTATTTGACCAACCAAACCTAAATGCCAGAGAAGCTAGATATTTTTCCATGATCAATGAGTTTGACTTTGACATCAGGTACAAAAGAGGTAAAGAGAACAGGGTTGTAGATGCTCTTAGTAGAAGAGTATAGAATCAAATTGTAGCTATGAGTTCAAATGGGATAGATCTACATGATTAGATCTTACAGACAAGTGAATAGGATGATAGGTATAAGGAGCTTATGCATAGGTTGGAACAGGGTACAACTGACCAGGATGTGGACTATCACCTCACAACGAATGGATTGGTCAGATTTAGGGACATTATCTATGTGTCAGATGATAGCGAGCTCAAGGAGTTTATCTTAAGGTAATTTCATGCTAAGTCATATTCAGGTCATCCAGGATATCATAAAACATTGAAAATAGTGAAGACGTTCTATTATTGGCAGAATCTAAGGAAAGAAGTGGCAGAGTTTGTTGCTAAGTGCTTGGATTGTCAATAGGTAAAAGAAGGGTGTAATAATCTAGGTGGATTACTATAGCCGATTATCATTTCCATGGATTTCACTAAAGGTTTTCCGAGGAAAACTAGACAACATGACTCTATTATGGTTTTGGTTGACATGTTAGTTGACTTGATAATACTGATTCACCCCCCCCCCCGCCCTCTCA
>APFE030304970.1:0-11082 GCA_000404065.3 Pinus taeda | reverse complement strand
ATAATATATATTAAACATTGTTGTTTGGAAGGGAATGCCTCGCGCTTCTATATAAAACTTCAACGGTTCTATAGTCAAATATCCGACACCTATTATTTCTTATGATTCCAGGATGTTTGTGATGTTGGACAACATTTGTTTTGTAGTATGGTAGTAGATATGAATCTTTTGATGAAGGCGTTTGTATTTTGGATAATTTTCTTAGTCAAAATCATCTGATTTCCCATGAGGTAGATTGAAACTGCCTACAATGAGTTATGTTTTAACTATGAACATTTAGATTAAATATCTTTATATTATGTTTTTTTCATTATATATATATATGTGTAATATTTTATTTATTAATATTAATTTTTAAATAATTATTTATTATTAAAATTTAAATATATAAATAAAAGTTTTAACTTTTGGAATAATTAAAAAAAAAATCTTTAATCATATTAAAAAATTGTGAAATAAAGTTTTAAAAATATAGTTACTTAAACTCAGGAATAATATTATATATCTGGTGCTTTAAAGTAATTTAAAAGAGGTTTACTTTTATTAAAAAATACATTCAGATAAAAAAAATTATTTAGATAAAAAAATGCAATAAAATATATGTCAATTTTTAAAATAATTTTAAAAAGTGTTTGAAATAAAATTATAAATATGTGGATATAAATCATATTACATTATTGTTTTCTTAGCATTTTAATAATTTTTGTTAGAATTTATTTTTTTGAGTAACGTGTGTTCTCATTGAGGTTTACTTTTCGAAAAATTGATAATAATTAAGATCAAATACTTTGAGTTGTTGTATAAAACTCGAACATGATCTAGAGCCAAATATCCTACACGTGTTACATCCTCTGATTCCTAGATTTTTGTGATATTGGACAACAACGTTTTGTTATGTAGTATGGTAGTAGATATGAATGACTTGATGAAGGCATATGCATTTTGGATAGGTTTTTTATGTTGTAGGTAGTTAAAATTATCTAGTTTCCCGTGACGTAGATTGAAACTGTCAACAATGAACTTTATTTGAATTATGGACATTTAGATTATATATCTTCATATTAATTTTTTTCGAGGTTATATATGTGTACTTTTTTATTATAATATAGTTTTTATAATAATATGCATTATAACAATTAATATAATAAAATATGTTTAATTTTTGTGGAACATTAAAAAAAAATATCTTACTATATAAAAATTTCAAAATAAATTAGAAAATACCTTACTAATTAATAATAATTACATATATTGTGGTTTTTAAAGTAATTTTAAATTAGTTTTTTTTTTTTTTTAAATATATTTAGAGCAAAAAAATTCAACAAAAAATATCTGAATTTTTAAAATAATTTTTGAAAAGTGTATGAAATAAAATTATAAATATTTGGATTTAAATCATATTACAGGGATGTTTTCTCAAGAATTTAATAATTTTTGTTTTTTTAAGTAATGTGTGCTCTCAATGAGGTTTATTTCAGATAGACACTTTATTTGTTTGCTCTCAATGAGGATTATTTGAGACAGACATTTCAGACATCTTTAGGGACAGAAAGCTAAAAATGAAAAATACAATGAATGAAAAACCAAGATTAGAAAAAGAATAGAACTTTTGAGAGTGAATGCCAATAATTTAATAAATAAAATGATTTAAATTTTAAAAAATGATTGAAATTTAATTAAATTACTAATTAAGGGGCCTTGGACAAATATGGTCAATAGAGAACTTGAGAAAAAAGGAAACATGGCTGATAATTAATAACAAATACTTATGATTTAAGAAGGGGAAGTGTAATTTATAACAAATACTTATGATTTAAGAAGGGGAGGTTTAATTTATAACAAATACTTATGATTTAAGAAGGGGAAGTTTAATTTATACTAGTAATAATTAAAATTAATAAATACAATGAATAAGAATGAATTAATTAAGTCAAATAAATAAACGAAAATTGAAAACAATGAAAGAAAAGATTGAATTTAATAGTAATGAGTTGGTCAAAATGAAAGAGAAAATGGTTTTTTTGTTATATTACATAACATTATAATAAGCATAATTAAAATGATATAAAAGTGAGTAGAAAAATATTAAATATTTTATTTAAAATATTAAATAGTATTTAAATTAATAATTAAAAATAATAGGTATTATAAAATAGTAAATAATATTGAATTAATAATTCAAATAATAAAGTTAATGAATAATAATATTGAAATAATCATTTAAATAGAGAGAAATAATTTAAAAGAGGGAATGGTTGATTATTGAAATTACTAACATAAGAAAGAAATAGGGAAACAAAAATAAAATTAAAAGAATCTAGAAGAGAATGAATTGGATTAATAAGGTATAAATAATGTAGATTAGATTAAGAAAAAATAAGGTAAATTAAATTTTATTAAAATAAATAGGAACTAAAATGAGTTTCAAATTAAATCTTGAAAAAAATGAAGTAAATAGAATTTTATCAAAGATTATGATATATTAAGAGAGAACTAAGAATTGAATAAATTAAAATAATAATAATGAAAGAAAAGTGAGAGCTAAAGGAAAATGAGATAAGGTAGAAGTCCAAGGGGGAGGTTCTACTCTTAATCAGCTAAGTCAATCCTAGATTCATTAATTTCCCCTCTCCCCTAGCCTCTCTTTTGTATTAACATCTTTTTGAGTCCTCTATTATTTTATTGTTAATTTAATAATATTTATTATTTTGTAATGGTTATTTAATGTTTTTACCATAGCTTTTATATCATTTTAATTATACTTATGTCCTTTTTCTCCTTCATTTTGACCAAACACATCATCATCATCATCATCATCATCATCATCATCATCATCATCATCATCATCATCATCATCATCATCATCATCATCTCATCATCATCATCATCATCCATCATCATCATCATCATCATCCATCATCAGCATCATCATCATCATTCATCATCATCATCATTCCATTCATATGTTTTAATTTTGTTCATTATTATTTATTTGAATTAATTAATTTATCTTATTCATTTTCTTTGTTTAATTCATTACTAGTTTAAATTGAAACTTCTCTCTCCCTTAAATATAAGTATTTTTTATATAAAACAATTAGTTCTCTTACTCCTACTTTCTAAAGGGGCCAATTCTAATCCACAACCCAGTTATTAATTTAATTCATTTCAATTCTCATAAGTCCAATTATTTTAATTTTAAATTATTGTAATTATTTTTTTTTCTCCGTAAGACTACGCTAATTTATATTACAAAAAACGAAAATTTACATCCAGTTTTACAAAAAGGCAGAGGCCTTGTTTCTCCAAAGAGAATTTCCCATGACTATCCATCCAGTACATCTGGCAAAAAAGAACCAGTTCCTTCCAACCTACATAACCAGCATATAATCGACACAATAGGCTTTTGAGCCAACACGGCGGACAGATAACTTGACACTATGGACCCATGACTTGACATAATCGACACGTAGACTGACATTGATGACACATAAGCCTTCACGGTGGACCTTGATGCCTTGACATTTAAACACATAGAGCAAAACAGAGAGAGATGGACCGAGAGTAGCATTCCTGGCCGAGAGAACGGAGAGGCTTCTGAGTTAGTCCTCATCTGTTAGGTGAGGCTCGTCCTCCATCGTTAACCCCTTGATCTTCTTGTCTTCCGCCTCATCTGGGCGCATTCCTCCTTGTGCGAGCTCGCTGGTTCCGGCTTCTTCATCTTGAATGGGTTGCCTCAAATCCACCCTGGGGACCTGCATATCCACCCTTGGCACTGTCAGGTTGTCCCGTGGTCTCCGGAGGTCGCTGCAGTGCTCAACAGTGATTGACACAATTAGCGTATTGTTCTCCAATGTGCAGGGGATGCAGTATTTAACTGCTGGATGTTCCCGGTGACCGCATTCCATGGGTTCTCCCCTTTCCCCTTCAATTCGCTGGCCACCTGTTCGACGCGGACTGCTACCTGGTTCAGGGTGAATATCGACGGAGGAAGCGGGTGAAGTGGCGGGCCTCTGTGTAGCAGGACGGCCCCTCGAACCACCTCTTCGACTACTCATCCTTAGCCGCTCAGACATTCTGCAACCGCCTCCTTTAACAAGAATCCTTGGTAAAATCCTGCACCTTACCAGAGTATGCTCTGTCGCCTTCAGAATCTGCTCAGGTCTCTGTGAGTTATGCGGGAATGTAGTATGGTGAATGCTCTTATGGATTGCCATATTCCCTGTTCCAGGTTGTGCATTGAATGGCGCCTTAACCCAATTTGCCTTCCCAAGGATTGTCCCTGTCGCCATAAATTGCTTTGGAGCCGAACGGATCTGCTCAACCTCTGAATTCTTCTACGCAGTTAATAGCTGGGCGTGTTAGTTTATGGTGGCTTGTCCGGGCTGACAGCTGCCCATGTGACTAGCCACCCGCCGTTCATTCATCACATGCACCCGCATCCGGGGAAATTATTGTAATTATTATATCATTATTATAATTTTAATTTCTTCTTAGTCTTCCACTCTTTGTATATTCATTATTAGATTTTTATCTTGAAGACGGTTGAAGTGTTTACCGTGACACCTTAATGAGGGAAATCGTGCTTCAGGTCAACTAGTTTATATAATACATTATAATGTCACTATAACTAATTGAACTACTACTCTCTATGTGATACATTATTATATTTATTTTTTATAGACTTAATTTAGGTGGATATGAACCTTTAATTTTATGGTTTACACCAGCATAGATCCATATTAGATACAGATCTAACTTGAGCCCAGAGGGATCCAATTTCTCCATGTGGGGGCACATTGAGTAAGAAAGCGGAAACAAGATAAATGGAGGTAGATGGCCTCATTTGTGGCTACCTTTTGATCCTTTGAAAACCAAATAATTGTTTGCTCAATTTGCTTAGCTAAGTCAACAGAGTGTTGTTCAGCACACGAGATCTCCAAGCAGAAATATCACCCTACCTTTGGTGGACTTCGAGTTCCATCCATGGGAGGTGTTCTAGTTCACGTTCTAGATCTGCTCCAATGATTAGACAGGAAGATTCATGTGTCTTTCTCAGTAGCCTTAATGCAGAAAGGGAGTACATACTTCATGACTGAGACTGTTGTTGAGTAGTGACTTTTCTTGAATTTCGAGAGAGGAGTAGACACAAAATTTGTTCAAGTCTTCAGGGTTGGTTGGGCATATTTTTGGAAGGGTCTTGTTGTAGCCTCATCACCCTTTTGGTGGAGACCTCCATGGGTATTTTTTTTTAGCATTTGACACCATTTGGGACAACATAGCAATCATTCCTTCAGGTGGGATGAAAATTCCTAGTCATTGTTGGAGTAGGAGCAATTGGGGTCAATTTTGGGGTTTAGAACTAAGCCAAACCCTTTCTAGGTTTTGGTGTGTTATTTGAGACGTGTCCAGTGTTAATTTATTGCAATTTTATGAGCACTAAAAGTTGGTCAAACAACAGATATGTGACAGTAGAAAAGGTAGTTTTTATAGATATGCGCAGGGCATAGTTGAAGCTACACATTCTAGCATCTAGGCATTGCACTTTTCAACCTAAGGCTTGTTTAGCTTACATTTTTGGGAAGCCCACGTGCACTCATACCAAAATCCCATTGTACTGTAGACAATTATATGTAATAAAATGGCTCAATTGGGTGTTATCTTTGGTGGTGTTTTATGTGTTCGCTTATATGTTTGAGTTTTTGTGTGTGTACATTCTTATTTTCTAGTTTATCACTACATTTTCCTAGTAGGAATATTACATTCTTCAATTTAGATGTACGAGGAATTAAGTTGTTTTTTATTGAATTTGACAAGATCCTCTTGGCATTGATTACATACTTGTTATGCTTTGTTTTAGCCTCTTCCTTTTCTAGTTCTTGGAAGTCTTTTATGACATAATCCAAAAGGTCATTCTCTTCTAGGATGAAAAGTAGTCTATGCTTCCATGACCTACAATTGTTTGCTCAATATAGCCTATCTTCTACTATGAGATTGGACACCATCTTGTAAATGAAAAATTAAATTAACTTATTTTTAACTATGGAATAATGTTTGTCTTAATATTTAATTCATTTTAAGAAAGCATTTTGTTTTGCTTTATATGGTAGAAAGTACCATTGGCCAATGGTTTACCAAAACCATGGACTTATAAACTACAAAGATTAGAATAAAAGAAGAAGAAAACCAGAAGACACATGTATTATTTTTGATCGAGTAAAATAAATTCTCCAAATTAGTAACAAATTGTGTTATGAAGTTGTTTGAAAAATATCATATGCTCTTTACCAATGCTTTGATACCATGTTGAATTATTTCTTGTATATATATACTCACTTGAAATGTCTTTTCATTAATAAACATGTATTTTTTTTAATTAATTAATTGTTATATTTATATTTATCTATATTCTTATTATGGAAAATTTAATATATAAATATAATTTTGTAGATAATATAAATATATTACACATTGTTCTTTAGGAGGGAATAACTTGCACTGCTATATAAAATTTCAACAAGATCCAAAGCCAAATATCCTACACCTATTACTTTATATGATTCCTGGATGTTTGTGATGTTGGACAATTTTTTGTTATGTAATATGGTAGTAGATATGAATGTTTTGATGAAGCCATGTGTATTTTGGATAGTTTTCTGATATTTTAGGTGGTTAAAATTATATGATTTCCCATGAGGTAGATTTTGAAACTACCTACAATAAATGTTGTTTAAACTATGAAGATTTAGATTATATATCTTGATATTATGTTTTTTTGAGGTTATATATAGATGTGTAAATTTGTAATTTTATAATTACTATTTTTTAAATAATTATTATCTTAAAATTAAATATATAAAATAAGTTTACTTTGTGAATAATTAAAAAACATTAACCATATATAGATTAAAAATAAAGTTTAGAAAAGTTATTTACTAAAGTGATAATAATAATTATATATATTGTGGTTCTTAAAGTAATTTAAAATGGTGATTTTTTTTTTTATAAAAAAATATATTTAGATACCAAAAATTAATACAATATATTTGAATTTTAAAATAATTTTATAAAGCGTTTGAAATAAAATTATAAATATTTAGATTTAAATCATATTATATTATTGTTTCTTAATAATTTAATAATTTTTGTCGACTTTTTTTCGGAGTAACATGTGTTTTATTTGAGACACTTCACCCATATTCACGAGAAGAAAATTAAAAATGAAAATACAAAGAGTGCAAAACCAAGATTATAGAGAAAGCATAAAGTAATACAAAGAGTGCAAAACCAAGATTATAGAGAGAGGATAGAACTTTAGGGAGCAAGTGCTAATAATTTAATATTTAGTACGATTTAAAATTTAAATCAATCATTGAAATTAAATTAAATTACTCATAAAAGAGTTTGGACTTTGGACAAATACGATCAAATTAAATTACTCATAAAGGGGTTTGGACAAAAACGATCAATAGAGAACTAGAGAAAAGAAGAGACAATACTAAGAACTAATAACAAATAATTATAATTTAAGAAAGGGGAGTTTAATTTATACTAATAATAATATAATGAATAAATATAACAAATAATAAATTAATTAATTTACACATAACAATAATGAAAAATTGAAAAATGAAATGAAAATTAAATTAATTAGTAATGAGATGGTCCAAATGAAGGGAAAATGGGTTTTGATTATTACATCGATGATAATAAACATAATTAAAATGATGTAAAAGTTAGGAGAATATATTAAATAATTATTACAAAATATTAAATAGTATTAATGATTAATAATAAAACAATAGAGTTAATGTCTGCTTGGGATAGTTCAAGCGGCAGTGGCTATGGAAATGAAGTCTCACTCGACCAGAGGTTTTGGGTTCAAATCTTGTGTTACGCTCTCCCCATAGTGGGGTGAATAATTATCATGCAAACATGAAAATCGGAGAGTCCTACCAAGCTTACAAAAAATAATAATAATAGAGTTAATGAATAATAATATTGAAATAATCATCTAAATAGAGAGAAATAATTTAAAGGAGGGAATGGTTAAATATTCAAATTACTGAGATAAAAAAGAAATAGGAAAACAAGAATAAGATTAAAAGAATGTAGAATAAAATGAATTCGATTAATTAAGTATAAAATAGCAGAGGTGGATTTTAATGGAAATTAATTAAATTGATTATATTAACATAAATAGGAATTTTACAGTAAAGTTAAACTTAAAGCCTTGAAAATTGAAATAATAAAATTTTATTAAAGTTTAGAGATATATTAAGAGAGAACTAAGATAAGTTAAACTAATAATAATGAAAGAAAAGTGGGGACTAAGGAAAAAGAAGATTAGGTTGAAGCTGAAGGGGGAGAGACTACTATTAATCAGCTAAGTTAAATTTTGATTCATTAATTGCGCCCCTCGCGACCCCTCTCTTTTGTATTAACATCATTTTGGACCCTCTATTATTTTAGTATTAACTTATTAATATCTATATTTTATAATATTTTTAATAAATATTTAATGTTCTTACCTTAGGTTTTATATAATTTTAATTATACTTATGCCCTTTCTCTCCTTCATTTTGACCAAACTCATTATCTTTTTATTATTATTATATTTTAATTTAATCTTTCATTTCTTTAATTTTCAATTTTAGTCATTTACTATTTATTTGACATAATTAATTTATTCCTATTCATTTTTGTTGGACACCTAATCCTCTATGGGTTAGTGTGGAAGCTGAATAGAGAAAGGAGTCCAACAGACCACTTGGGATATGAATCCAAGGGTCACATCATGTACTATAAATGTATGTCATTTGTTAATAATAAAAGTACTCTCATGTTTATCATTCATATTTTGTTGCTACCATGTGTGTGTTTAACATGGTATCAGAGTAGATGATCTCCTGCCCTCCTCAAGTGTAAGCCACCTGTTTTTGTGGACTTTGTAAACCAATGCTCTCTTCCTGATCATGCCTTTCTGAGGACTTGTTAAAACAGAGGTTGTTACCTCTATCAGTGTTGCCATTCCTTTGTTGTGAGTAGACCCTCCCCTGTGGCTACAAATAGGAATATTTCCAGACCTATCCCTCTTTAATTTGTAACTCCTATACCTCGGCCCTGTGGTCTCAGTTTCTTCTACCTGTGAGAACTTTGCTATTCTAAGCCCATAATTCTTGGAGTCACTATATTATTCTCTGCGATGACTAGTCGGTTTTTCAGATTTGTTGCATATAATGTACCACAACATTTTTCCAACTCATAGTTAGGTATGTAAACTAGGCCCTCATGTTTGCATTTTCTTGAACCCGTGACTCCTCTGTTTCTACTGTTATTATTCATTTAGTTCTATGCTCTACTAAAAGACATCTGATGACAACGTTGTATCAACCTACTAATCAAAAGTCATGGGATCCTTAAGAAGATTAGCGACTCCACAATTAACGGGCTAAGACAAATCACGTGGGCCTCAACTTTGAAAACTTGCCTAGAATGCAATAATATTTGGGTAGGTGCTTTAAATTGCCGCCAAAGGTCGAGCTTTGAATGCTTTGGAGATCATCACACTAGCTGCAGGGTGTGAGACTATGTGCAATTTCCACACATTTAACATACTAATCTCTATCAATGAACTCAAGAGGTAAATACACGCGTTTTTTTTATTTTTTAGGTATCTGGGTATGGTGTTTTTCATGGAGTTTGGAGGTTTCAATATGTTCGGTGTCAAAAGGTGCCCTCCATCTACATGCCCAAATCATCCTCAATCCAAATTGACCAAGGATGATACTCTCTCTATTTATGCTTGATTTTTTGGTTGAAGCTGTGAACAATGTTGCATGTATGGATTCAGTACGAGAAATATATTAGCTAAAAATGTCATGTAGTTTTGCCTCACTGAGGAATAAGCTATTGTGGTATTGACTGAGCATCAGATATAAATACGCTCTGTGTTAACTCCATATATGTTGATCCTTTCTCATATACGCAACAAACTCTAATTCACAACTAGCACCTACAATAGTCTGCCCTACATTAAGGTGAGCGTGAATTTGTCACTATAGAAGACAAAGCTTACATTGTTTCTATTGTGACTTATCTTTACAAGCTTTGGAAAGGAAAATATGAACCCAATGAGAAGAGACTATATGTGCAGTCAACTGGGAGATATTTGGTGAACAATTATCTCGAGATGTTACTAGAAAAGTCCTCATATTGGGCATGAAAACAATTAGATGACTCAAAAGCAATGGTGTATTGGTATGACCTGTATTTGGCTCAGCGAATCACCTTCCACCATTCACATTCGAATAAAATATATGTTGTATTCACTGCCTATTCATTTCCATTATGTTAGCCTGTGCAGGTGGACTTTGTGACATGTATATGTTTTTCTCAAGCGAATCTTTAATAAATAGATTATGCTTTGCTTCATTTTGAATCTATCCTTCCAGAGCTATTTGATTAGAGGAATCAAATTGCCTTTCTAAACCCTAAAGTAGTATTTAATAGCATTGAATATAATACTGATTTTACTCTTCCCATGAAGATTAATGTTCTCTCCTCTAGCTTTAGCCTCTTCAAACTTTGTTTGACTCAAGGCAAGTGAACTGCTCAACCTTTTTTGTAGTGTGTCCACAACAAATGAAGGCCAGTAGGGTTGACAAGTGGATGTGAAATATTTGGAGTTTCTTAACATATCAGAGTCTAAGGCAAAGATGCGAAATATTTAAATATTACTGTCAATAGTGGTCAAGGATACTCTGCAAAACTAAAATTGGGAGAGCCTTGGTTGCATTGAAGGCTATTGTGCAAGGGTGTTAGTGTTATATGGTGTATGGTCAATGAAATATAGAAGCTAATCTCATTTTTGTTAGGGTCTTATTATTGCTGGAAAAAACGAGCCTGTGGGCTATCAAGCTGGACATTCTGTTAAGGCAACAATATTGGGCTTCTTGTGTAGAAATTGAGGCACAATATATTGTGAAGTGAGAACATGAGCAAACATCAGTACAAATTAATTCGTGTTAAAAAGTTGGAAAATTAATTTTCTAAAACCATTATTGTTTCTCCAAGTGCATT
>APFE030304968.1:19740-29743 GCA_000404065.3 Pinus taeda | reverse complement strand
GAGTCGCCAATTTGTCATGTGGAAAGAGTTAATCTTGCGGACAAAACCAACCTCCCTAGAAGCCTAAGACTTTCTAGTAACAAACAAGACAATTAAGAGCAATCCTTCTCTAAACATGCATTTACCATACAAGAAATCAAGTGTTTAGATCCTACCTGTAGTCCAACGTTGTTGTAGTAGTCCAGCCTCGTCGATCAGGATGAGCTCCTCCTTCACTTCGAAACCTGCATTCACTAACAATCAACCGATTAAATAGCACCTGAATATCTCATAAAATAAAACATATTTAACATACAGACCAAGGAGTATATGAAACAACTCATAAATAACAAATTGTTGAGAAGAATGGACTTATTTGTATTAATAGGAAACAAAAGAAACCATTACAACCTGAGCCTTGGTGTTGTGCAGGTTCCTCCCAGGGTCCAGCAAGAGTTTTCCTTTAATTTGATAAGCTCACCCACTTCCAAATGAAACAAGAAAGGATGGTAATCTCTCCTCACAAGCTTCTACAAGGAAGTCCTAATTCCAGCAGCATCTACCCTTTGGAATGTTCAGCTTTCAACCCCCCCTTTGGCCCAATGCCTGTATTTATAGTGTTCTAGAGGAAGTTATTCAGGTCCAACATCAATGGGATAAGCCCCTCTTTGGATGGGGTAGCTCCCCTCTTGATGGGATAAGTTCCTCTTTCATAGGGATACATGAACCATCTGGAGGCGCTCAATACATGTCAAACAAGCTTCTAGAATGCTCTAGAAATTACCACAAGTAAATTTTTAAAGATGAAACTCGCGCCTTTTGACCTTTACAGGAGTACGCACCCATCCCTTTACATACAGAGCGTACAAGTACGCAGGTATTGTGAACTTGGGTTGCGTACACACAGGTAAGGTTGAGAGAAACTGCGTACCCAGAGATAAAATAGATTTTTAAAGACTTTCTCTCTTTATTGAAGTTTGACATGGAGAGCAGAGGTATGAGGCTTGCCAAGGAGGATATTATGACTGTTGATGGAGCCATACTAACTGCAAATAGTCATGATGACAAATTTTAGTGTAACATAAGCTACGATTGGAAATATGAATGTGAGCGGAGCACGGAAGTATGAGTTAGGACGCATAGTTCAAGTGCCATTGGAAGTGAAATAGTTGTTGGTTATACTGATTGATGTTTTGCACAACATGGGACATTGTGAGATGTATTTGATGGTGTAGTGCGATGTTGAGAAGTAGCAGATGGTTCTTTCTTGATAGCTTGATCGGAGGTAATGTATGAAGTCTTAGCTTGACCGAGGGAAATATCTATTGCTTGGTGAGATGGCTTGAGTTATGGAAGATCTATTTCAATTTCTTTTTAGAGGGATTGTGGGTAGGTAATTTAATCAGTGAATAGAGGTAGGCTTATAACTGGACGAACTATTGCTTGAAATCTTCCACTAGACAGGTAGGTGAGTAATGGTTCCCACAGCTTGGTTCTTTCTTTTGCTGGCTTGGGCGATGTATGATTTCGTCTTAGTGATAGGGAGGGACTCAAGGTTCAGTTTGAGAAGAAATGAGGAAGTTAAGGAACGTAGTTACTTATCTGCACCGGGCAAGGAACGAAGTAGCTTATTATCTCTTTATTTCCTCTTGTTTACTATTTTCTTATTCTGGGCGTAGCCGAACACCAGAAGCACTTCATTTCTCTTCTAGCCTTTCGAACCTTTAACACAAGCCTGCCTGTTCAGTGATTTTAGCCATTTTCAAACTACAAATGCTCACTCAGTTATTTGACCTTTTATGCTTTGTATCACCTTAGGAAATGTTGGAGGTACTACACACCTAGGACCTTCATTACTGACACATGCAGACACTTAGTAAGAGCATTCACTGACATGTAAGGCTTCAACATTGGAATCTTCACTAGATTGGTGCCTTTGACTGTCCATGCATGCATGGGACTACATGCAATATCCTTTCTACATGATTTACTCCCTGATTTTCTCCTCCTTTCACTTCGTAACTGGCTAGTTCTCTCCAGAACTTGCTGTGGGACTACATGCAAGATCCTTTTTGCATGATTTACTCCCTGATTTGCTCCTCCTTTCACTCCACAACTGGCTAGTTCTCTCCGGAACTTGCTCTAGGTGTCGATTCCTCTCATTGATCACCACTATGGAGCATTACCTTGGGATCTTCACCCAGTAATGCTATATCATGAGCATTGTAACCTATTTTCTGAATCAATCATTCTTGTTGTTCTTTCAATTTTCTTTTAGTGTTTTTGCTCTGCAAAGTTGTGTGTTCAACCTTTACTAGCTAGATTCATCTGTGCAGGTTTTCTAACACATTTACATGGTATCATAGCCCACAGGTTGCTAGATAAAAGGCGCACCAATACTTTATTTTGCAGGTATTACAGCTTGGAGATTGAAGATCGACAGAAAAATGGAGTTTCCCAAAGCATCAATCCTAACACCATACAACTATCATGAATGGAAGGACCAAATGGCTCGATACCTTCATCAGAAATGGTTGTATAGGATTACCATGGCTGCAGAAGTGGAACCCACTTCAGCCATAGAAAAATCCAAGTACCTCAACCACATGGATGAGGCCCACAGATCCATATGCATGTGCATCTCCCCAGAGTTGCAGTTTCATCTATCTGCTTGCAGTACTCCCAATGAGCTTTGGACAAAGGTTGAAGAACTCTACGGGGAATAGGATGAGATGAAAGGACATCTGCTCGAAGTAGATCTGCTCTCATTGGATCCACGAAACTATGACAAAATTCAATACTTCTTCACCAAATATAATGATCTATTGTTGCAACTCAAGGGTTGTGGAATTGACAAATCCAAGGAAGAGAGTACTCTCTATTATGTCAAAGCTCAGACCAGAATACTTCGTCTTTGTGTCTACATTTCATTCAGTAAGGCTCGCAACATGTAAATCCTACACTATGCCTTCTCTGAAAGAGTTCATGGAGTCCTTCACTTTTGAGCAAGATAAACTCATTGGCATGGGGAAAATCAAACCTCCAAAAGTGCATGCACTTGCTGTGCATGATGGCAGCCACAATAAAAATAATATATCTGATTCAAATCAGAAAAACCAGCAACAAAAAGACAAGGGAAAAGTGCATTCCCATCTAAAGAAGGAAGGGTACACTAAGCCCTTCAATGACTCCTTCGGCTCTAGAAATGAGAAAGGTAAGAAAGGAGGAAAATGCACCTACTGTCACCAAGGATTCCATTCGGAATCCTCTTGCATGAAGAAACAAATTGACCAAATGGTATAAATCATTCAGAAGCACAACCTTGGGGACCACATCCCTTAGGGCGCCAAGAAGAAAACTGAGGATCCGCCACACGAGGAAGGTAACAATTTTCATGCTTTAGTTGCAATTAACTCTTCCCCTGATGCATGGATTATAGATTTTGGTGCATCACATCATATGGCTTCTACAAAGGAAGTCTATTCCTCTTTGGATGCATGCAAAGGACTTCCCGTCCTCATGGGAGATGACTCACCTATTGAGTTCACCAAAAAAGGTAGAGTGGAACTTTTACATGGAAGCTTTGAAGATGTCCTTCATGTTCCAAAACTTTCAGTAAACATGCTTTCAGTTTATCAGATCACTCATTCTAGCACCGGAAAGAGAGTGGAATTCACTCCAGATGCAGTGAACATATATGACCTACATAGCAGCTCCAAAATTGCAATTAGTGAGGTAAACAATGGAGCTAGACTATATATATTTTCTAAATTTATTGAATCTGAATCCTCCTTATTGCTTACACATGTTGATGATAGTAGTAGGCTTTGGCACGAGAGGTTTGGTCACTTAAATTACAAGTATAGGCAGCAGCTAAACAAGCATGAAATGGTGGAAGGCTTGCCAAATATCAGTTTCTCCAAAGGGGTTTGTGAAGGGTGTGTCCTTGGCAAACATCCTAGAGAAAGGTTTGACACTGGCAAGACTCACAGAGCATTCTCTCCTCTAGATCTGATCCATAGTGATCTCATGGGGCATTTTCCTCATCCTTCCATCAATAAAGCAAGGTATGTGCTTACATTTATTGATGATTTCTCATGGTATACTTTGGTGTATCTTCTCAGGGCCAAATCTGAAGTTTTTGCACACTTTGAAGATTTCAAAGCACTAGTTGAGACACAGTCAGAGAGAAAGATCAAAGACCTCCGTATAAACAATGGGGGGGAATATGTTAACATAGCACTTCAGACCCTTTTCCTTGAGTCTGGCGTACAGTTGCAGCACACAGTTCCATACACTCCGCAGCAAAACAGAGTTGCTGAGAGAAAGAACTGATCTCTCAAAGAGACGGCTTCCTGCATGCTGCATGCTAAGTCACTACCTCATTAGCTATGGGCTGAAGCATTTAATTGTGCTAACTACATCTAGAACAGATATCCTCATAGATCTGTCAAGGATCATACCCCCTTTGAGGGTTGGAGCAACACTAAACTAGAGGTCACCCACTTCCATGTTTTCAGCTCCTGAGAATGGGCCAGGATCCCCTCTGAAAAGAGGAAATCTCTTGATCCACAGAGCATTGAGTGCATCTTTGTTGGATACCCTGATGGTGTGAAGGGATATCAACTCCTGATTTCCTCTACGGACAAGCTCATCATTAAGCAAATTGTCCAATTTGAGGAAAGTCTCTCGCATGCACCTCAATTGCCACATGCAGACACCTTTTATCTACGTCATAACCAAGATGGTAACTCAGTACACTCAGATGAAGATACAGAGCATGCAGATTCTGAGGTAGAGCATGCAGGTGCAGAGATAGAGTCTTCAGATACAAATCTAGTGCATGCATATGATGATCTACATCCAAGCCTAGATCAGGCTTCTAGCGGTGAATCAACTTCCCCTGTCATAAATTAGAGAACAAGGAGCTTAGGTGAGATATATGCACAAGACCACCTAGCTACTAGAAATGGTCTTGTGGGGGATAATTCTGATCTGCGGAGGACTAGCTCGGAGTTTATTGAGCCTCCTCTTGCCCTCACTGCAACTGAACCAATTCCATCCCAACATTGTCATTTGGTTCAATCTTCTGATCCGCAATCTTATGTTGAGGCTACTGGGCATCCCTCTTGGGAGTCCACCATGGAGGAGGATTACAACTCCCTCCCCGAGAACCTAACCTCGGATTTGGTCCCCCTTCCTTCAGGAAGGAAACTTTTCCGATGCAAATGGGTCTACAGGACCAAGAGTGCTGCAGATGGGAAAATCACCACAAAGAAAGCTAGGCTAGTAGCCTAAGGCTTCCAGCAAGTGCATGGCATTGATTATGATGATACCTTTGCTCCAGTAGCAAAGATGGATTCCATACGCCTTGCACTTGCCATTGCAGCTGCCCAGGGGTGGGAAGTACATCAGATGGATGTGAAGAATGCCTTTCTTCATGAAGACCTATTTGAGGAGATCTACATGGAGCAGCCACATGGTTTCATTCAGGATTCATCTTTGGTTTGCAGATTGAAGAAGTCTCCCTACGACCTTAAGCACGCCCCGAGAGCTTGGTATGCGAAGATGGATTCTTTTCTCTTATCACAAAACTTTGAAATATGTAAGTCTGATCTAAATATTTACATGCTCAGGACACATGATTCTCTTCTTATCTTAGTTTTGTATGTGAATGATCTCCTGATCATCAGCAGCTCGGCTTCAGCCATTGCTGCATTCAAGAGAACTTTGCATGATAGGTTCTTGATGACAGACATGGGTCCATTACACTTCTTTCTTGGTCTTAAGATCTGCCAGGATGCCACAGGCATCAAACCCTCTCAGGCTAAGTATGCACGGGATCTCCTAGAGAGATTTCGCATGACTGATTGCAAGCCAACACCGACTCCTTTTCTATCTAGGGTCCGCCTTGAGGATGGAGGTGACACTCCATTAGTTGACAGTACTCTCTACCGATAGCTAGTGGGGAGATTACTGTACCTCACCCACTCCAGACCAGATCTCTCATGTGTAATAGGGGCAGTTTCCAGATACATGAAGGAACTACATGAGCTACACTGGAAAGCTGCCAAGCGCATCCTCTGATATGTGTAGGGCACCATCACCTTCGGGATTCACTATGCAGCAGGCACTGCATTGAATCTCCTTGGCTTCATAGATTCTGATTGGGCAGGTGACAACATTGATCGCAAGTCCACCTCCGGATATTCACTCAATCTAGGGTCTGGAGCTATCTATTGGTCGAGCAAGAAGCAAGTTTCTATTGCTCTTTCTTCAGCTGAGGCCGAGTATAGAGGAGTAGTCAACATGACCATTCAGGCTCTGTGGCTACAATACTTCCTCACTAAGTTGGGCGTCCAGTTCCACCAACCCACTGTCCTCTGGTGTGACAACCAGAGCAATCTCAAATTTTGTAGGGATCTAGTACAGCGGCAGTGGACGAAGCACATAGAGATCCATATGCACTACATCAGAGACTTAATACATGATCGGGTCATTGATTTTCAGTTCCTTCCTTCAGCAGAACAGACTGCAGACATCTTCACCAAGACATTCACTGAGCAGAAGTTTCACTCTCTGCGAGATCATCTTGGAGTGAAGGACAGTTTCTTAGCAACTGTCTTTTCTTCCTCTTTTCTTTTGATTACATTGTATTTTGAGGGGGGGGGGGGGGTGTTTTCCCCACGAGGTTTTCCCTCTTTCCTCAATTTTAGTACAAGTTGCACTGTATTTTGGGTGACCTTTAGCCTTAGTTTCCAGGGTCCATTTTCTATTTTTCTCCATAGTGGTGTTCAGGGGGGGTGTTGGAGGTACTACACACCTAGGACCTTCATTGCTGACACATGCAGACACAGTTAGAGCATTCACTGACATGCAAGGCTTCAACATTGGAATCTTCACCAGATTGGCGCCTTTGATTGTTCATGCATGCATGGGACTACATGCAAGATCCTTTCTACATGATTAACTCCCTGATTTTCTCCTCATTTCACTCTGCAATTGGCTAGTTCTGTCCAAAACTTGTTGTGGAACTACATGCAAGACCCTTTCTGCATGATTTACTCCCTGATTTTCTCCTCCTTTCACTCTGCAACTGGCTAGTTCTCTCTGGAACTTGTTGTAAGTGCCGAGTCCTCTCATTGATCACCACTATGGCGCATTACCTTGAGATCTTCACCCAGTAAAGCTATATCATTGATCTGAAAATCACTCGTGAATGATCTCAGTTAACTATTGAAGGTATTATAGACCCATGTGTTGGGGTGTGCCTATGTTATTTTAAGCAATGGATCGATAAGATTGCGAAATACATAGGCACTTGAAATAGTAAGAGAAACACAATAAGAAAATAAAAAAACACAACATATTTAATAAGGAGTTCACCCAATCCTTCGGGGCTACGTCTCCTGTTCAACCTTTAGTGGTGGAATTTTCTATTGTGTCTTAAAGTAGATATTTTACAATAAGGAGCTCAATTTGAGTCTCACTTAATAGAGAATGATCAGTAGGATTGTACTTGGATCCCCCAAGTCTCTAGAGCACACAAACTCCCCTTACTGAATCTCGACCTCAACTGGTCTCAATGGTATGAGTCCAATTTGGTACTCAATACCTGACAGGTATACACAAAGGAGTTGCTTGAACCTCTCAAGCCTTCTCTGGAGTTCACAGACTCTCGGACTCTCTCTGTTCTGTCTCTGTCTGCTTGATGCTGCCTTTGCTCTGCAGGTCAGCTCGACTTCTCTGTTCTCTGCAATTCACTTCTTTCTCTACTTTTGTCCCCCTTCTTCTCTTTGTCTATTCATGGCTTAAAGCCAATCTACTCCCTGGTTATTCGTTTCTGCCTCCCAGCTCTCTGGGTCGCCTGCCTCTGTCCACTGGAATTCCCCTGCTCTACATCATCATCATTGTGTAACGATTCACAGAGAGGTGGCCACCTGTTTCGTCAAGAACTGAGTGTCAGTTCTCTTTGAATAGTCGTTATTTCTGTTGCTCCAAGATCGCCCACGAAACTGATTCCTCTGCCAACTCATCGGTCATGTCGAACCTGAAACCTCAATTACCTCAGTCTATTTCCCCGTCAAATATTGTCTTCCATCGAGTTAATTCTTTGTCGTTGATCTGGAGCCTCCAGATCCTACGGTCTCCGTCTATATCGTGCGGGTAAGTTGCTCGACCATTACTCACACGATGTAAGCGTTTTTCTCTCTCATCCGCTGGACGCATGTCACCCAGTGTGTGGCATCGCGCTAAACTAGGCCAAACCCGCTTACCGCTCGAAGTGCACGTGATATCTTGTTGGTTTTGGGCGTGGGACCCGCTTTCTGACGGTTTCTACACGGTTTCCTGTTTTCCTTGTGACCGAGCACTCAGGGCTTTCCTTTACTGAGAGTTTTGCAAGCGTTGGGGCTTTGCGCTAATCGTGTATCAGAAATTGCCTATGTTTTTGGATCCGGGCTTCCAATTGCCAATTTGCGTCCATGCGCGATCTCCATGGGCCAACGGTTACGACACTTTGACCGAGGGTCCTCGTTGTTCCATGCCGGCCACAAATTTCCATTGTCTAGAGGTCATTTCTGATAAGCTCGTTATTCATAAAATTTTGAAGCCTACCATAATTTGAAACAGTCATGGAAATGTTTAAGGATCCAATTCGAATCATGGCCTTCCCATTGAAAAAGCTTTTGGACCACCAAAATTTGGTTTTCAAGCGTCAACTAAGTGAGGGTATAGTTGTCTCACTTGTCCAATCTCTATCCATTTTGCACTACTTGGCTTGGAACCCTTGAGTCCAATCCTGAGGTACTCAACATCTCCCCTGCGCGTCATCCTCGCCTTCCTATCTAGAACTGTGTCTTCCTGCAATTCATTGAGGTATTTAGGTAACAGATCATCAATAGAAGGCAATTGACTCTGCTCTTCGGGATCGTCAATTAATGAAGGTTCAAATAGTCTCAAGCTGTCTACATTAACGACTGAGTAGATGTGCATGTAAGCTGGTAAATCAAGGCGAAAATCATTCTCACCAATTTTCTCAAGTATCTTGAAAGGTCCATACGTTATTGGCTTTAGCTTTTTCCCTTCACCTTACATTCTGTCCTTGTTGATATACAGCCAGACTTGATCACCAACTTGGAAACTATGCTCCACCCGATGCTTGTCATGCCTTGCCTTGTATTTGGCTTGGCTCTTTTCCAGTTGCTCCTGTACTGCCTGGTGAATCTCTTGGATTTGTTCAATGAACTTGGTTTCCTTGTCCACATCATGGTGTCCATAAACTGCTATGTCTTTACCAAAGAAAAAATCCACGGGATACCTTGGTGTGAAACCAAAACATGTCTCAAAAGGAGATCTCTGTGTAGAAGAATGTTTTGCTCGGTTGTAGGCATGTTTCACATAACACAAATGTTCATCCCAAAGTTTGGGATGCTTGCTGCAATAGCCTCTGAGCAACTGGATCATTGTCCCGTTGACCACTTCTGTCTAGCCATCTATTTGTGGATGAAAGGCTGTGCTTTTCTTCATTCTGGTCTCCATCAGTTCCCACAGACTCAACCAAAACTTCCCAACAAATCGGGTGTCTCGATCAGATACAATGGAAGTGGGTAATCCAAAATGAACCCATACATGCTAAAAGAACAACTTTGCAATTTGTTCAATTGTAATTTGTTTATTACAAGGTATCAAAATACACATTTTGCTGAACCTATCCACAACAACATATAAATAGTCATGACCTTTCCTAGATTTAGGTAGTCCTCCAACAAAGTCCATGGAAACACTTTCCCATGGATGAGAAGGAACCGAGAGTGAAGTGTACAAGCCTAGTTTTCTATTGTTGGGCTTGCTTTTAGCACACATGGTACACCCTCTTACATATCTAGAAACTGTCTCATTCATTTTTTGCCAATAACAAAATCTTTGCAGCTGTGCAACCATTTTACTTACCCCAAAGTGACCTGATATTAGAGAAGTGTGTGCTTCTCAAATTATCTTTACTCTTTCAGTTTGTGGAATGCAT
>APFE030304968.1:0-19655 GCA_000404065.3 Pinus taeda | reverse complement strand
TCCTTAACATGATAATCCAATTCTTCTATTCATTTGCATTGACTTAAAGTTGCATATACATCTTTAAAATCTATATCTTGAGCATATTGTTCAATGTAGCTCTCATGCAATACTGAGTTATGCTTAAGTATAGTAGATGCATTTATAATTGGTCTAGATAACATATATGCAATTTTATTGGGTATGCCCTTTTTATATCTAATGACTAAATGAAACTGTTGTAGAAAATCCATCCATCTATATTGTCTTGATTGTTGCAACTTAGTTTGGGAGTGTAGATATTGAAGTGGTTGATGATCAGTATGTATAACTGTCTCTTTGCCCATTAAGTAATGTTTCCACTTTTTCACACTCTGTACTAATGGATACAATTCTTTATCATATGTGGGATAGTTAACTACTACAAAATTAAATGTCTCAGAATGATAACATATGGGTTTACCGTGTTGTATCAGCGTTGTTCCCATGGCATAGTCAGTGGCATCTGTTTGGATCTCAAATAGTCTTTGAAGATTGGGCAGTGCTAGTACTAGTGTTGTACTAATCTTTTCTTTCAAGGTGTTGAATGCTTTCTGTTGTTTGCCTCCCCACTGAAACACCTTGTTCAATCCTGTCAAAGCATGTAAGGGAGTTGCAATTAGGGAAAAGTTAGAAATGAACTTTCTCCAATATTGTGTTGCTCCTAAGAAGCTTCTGACTTCTGTAGTAGATTTGGGTTTAGGCCAGTTTATAATGGCTGCAACTTTAGAGGGATCTATCTTCAATTCACCACCCCCTACTATATGTCCCAAATAATTCAAAGATGTTTTTCCAAATTCACATTCTGAGAGTTTAACATGAAGTTTTTCTCTTTTCAAAACATCTAGTGTCTGCTTAACATGCTTTAAATGTTCTTCCCACGTTTTGCTAAATATAATAATGTCATCAAGATATAGAATAACAAAATCATCAAGAAAAGGTTTGAGTACATCATTCATTATTCTCATGAAAGTAGCAGGGGCATTAGTTAAGCCAAAAGGCATAACTAGCCACTCATACAATCCCTGCTTTGTTTTGAAAGCAGTCTTCCATGCATCTTGATCTGCAACTCTGACCTGATGATACCCACTATGCAAGTCTAACTTGGAAAAATAAACAGCTTCTTTCAATTGATCTAATAGATCATCTATGCGAGGAAGGGGATAATGATTTTGTATCATTATCTTATTCAGTGCTAAGTAAACAATGCACATTCTCCACGAGCCATCTTTCTTTCTCACGAAAACGATTGGAGACCCACATGGTGATGTGCTAGGTCTGATGAACCCCTTCTCGAGCAACTCCTGCACCTGCTTCTTGATTTTTGCATTCTCTAAAGCAGACAACCTGTACATTCCGATGTTAGGCAATGCAACATCTTGCTGCAAATTAATATCGTGCACTAGTTCCTTTTTGGGTGGTAGACATTTAGGTTATTGAAACAAGATATCAATTCTGAAACAACTTTTTCTAAATCAACTTGTTGTTTAGCATCACAACCCTCAAATACATTGGTTTTATCAGGTTTCTTTTCCTTTACAACCATCAGTAAAAATTGTTTGCATGAATTTACAATTCATTTCATCTGCCTTGAGTTTATGAGAGTATAATTATTCTTGAGCTTATGAGCTCTTACAAAGTATTTGATTCCACATTTAACGAGTAGATACTTGTTCTTAGCTCTATAGAAAATAGCTTTTCTATCATACAAGGACATCCTAAAATAATTCCACATATATATAGAGGAACTATATCTAACTCAACCTCATCTACAAATGCTAACCCAAAGGAAAACTTAAGTTTACATTGTCTGGTCACTTATAGTTGTGCTTTATCACTTAACTAACCTAATGGGTATGGTTTCTTGTGAAGTGTAGTCAGTAATCCCAACTTCTTTACAATTGCTTCAGAAATTAAATTTACTTTTGAGCCACTATCAAACAAAGTATCAATCTTTTGATGCTTGGAAATAACTTGAATATGGAAAAAGCTCACATCTTTTTCTCTCATTTTCTTCATCATTAATAGATTGTGCAGAATTACTAGTAGATGCTTCAGAATTTTTACCTTTTATACATGTCGCTGCAATGGTTGTTTCATCTCCTGAGTCTAACCCCAAATCTTTCTGAATAGCTGCAACAATCTTCTTCTTCTTGCCCTCAAACTTCTTAGTTCTCAGCTTCGGATGCAAAATCCAGCAGTGTTCATCATCATGCCCATCCTTTTTACAGTGAATGCATGAAGACTTTGTCTTTTGTGCAGTATTGGCCTTCCTTTCTTTCCATTTCTGTTTTCTTTTCTCCTTATTCTTGCTTGCAATGGGCTTGGATGATCCTCCGACTTCTGGGTTCCCATTCTTTCCTCTAGCTTCTAGATGCGTAGCTTGAACAAATACCTCATCTATACTAGTGAGATTAAACATGAGGATAGTGTGCCTCATGTAGTTGTGTAGACCAGCTATGTACTTCAATAGAGTCTCAAGTGAGTCTAATGAAATTCCTATAATGAAAGCTCTCTTCCTAAGTTCTTGGGTGTAACCCTGTACACTTTTCCCTTTCAATTGGCGAAGGGTTTGCCTGCTCATCATGGCTTGCTACATGTAAGCTAGTGGATAGAACTGCTTTTTTATTGCAGAAACAAATTCACTCAAGACATAAAGAATCTTACCATGTTTCTTCATGTCAGCTTGTGTCCTGCCTTCCCACCATACCAAGGCAGTGCCTCCAAGGCGTAGACTGGCCAGCTAAATCTTACTTTTGTTTGAGTCAATACTCTGCACTCTGCAATAAACATCAATTTGTCTGATCCAATTATCCAACTTCTCTACATTCAGCTCTCCATCATATATTGGTAAATCAAATTTAACATCTAATTTAATAAAAGATGTCTTTTTTTTTTATGTTCAGGGCTATTAGGAGTTGTAAGAAAGTTTTCTTCTTTTCCTTTTCCTTTTGAGTGGTCATAGAGGAGAGATTCTTCTTCCCCTTTTTCTTGTTTGGAGCCCGATGAATCTTCATCTTTATGTTTCCTGAGGTCTTTATACATTTCCTCTACCATGGACCTCATGGTTGGGAAACTATCTATAAATACGGGATCTGGTCCCAAGGGACTTTCTTCTAACATTTTCTTCTAAGGATAGACTCTTCCAATCTGTGGGTTAGTTTCGACCAGCTCTCCTTCTCCTAATTTAATCTTTGATCTAGTTAGCATTCAACAAATAAATCCATCACAAGCTTGTCTAACCTTAAACAACCTAGAAGCTCTGATACCACTTGATCTGAAAATCACTCATGAATGATCCCAGTTAACTAATGAAGGTATTACAGACCCATGTGTTGGGGTGTGCCTATGTTATTTTAAGCAACGAATCGATAAGATTGCGAAATACACAGGCACTTGAAACAGTAAGAGAAACACAGTAAGCGAATACAAAAGCACAACAAATTTAATAAGGAGTTCACCCAATCCTCCGGGGCTACATCTCCTGGTCAACCTTCAGTGGTGACCTTTTCTATCAAGGTAGTCTCTATCAAGGTGGCATAGTCGCTTGGAGAAGTGCACAAGCAAGATAACATTGACTAACACCAAGACTACCTTGAGGACTCTTATCCAAATTTAGGACCCAACTCACAGAAGCGGATGCGATGTATTTCGACGGAGGACTATATCATCACCAAAACCCATAGAACTGGACAAAGCCCAAAAAAATGGAAAACCCCTCGATCCCTGAAGTCAAAGGGAATTTAAACTAACGCCACAAGGAGAACTAAACTAGCACGCAATTTCGATGACTCACCAGAGTCGATGAGTGCTTTGGACAGTAGAATGAGGCGAGGAACAACAAAGATGCAGGGGCCAAGTGCTTGTGTCAGGAAGGGGAGATGAGAAGAAACAATGAGACAGTGACTGACAATATTTCCTAAAACCGATAACCTAGGGCGATAATGAGGAGGAAATGGGTTGAGAGAATGATAAAGCAAAGAATAACGTACATAACACCCAAGTAGAGGAAAATCATGTGTAAACATAAACAGGAAATGACACCATCCAATTTTAAGTGTCAGATAACACAATAAACCTCATTGGAACTTTAATGTACTAGGTCAAAATGAACCATTCAAACCAAATTGAGAAATTTCTCGGGTACCAAACTTGGCACACCAAAATAGAGAAATTGAAAGAGATACCTGAGAAGTCGAGGCCCTGAAACGTCGATGAGCGGAGCACGACCACCAGTTCGAATATTGGCCTTGTGGTTGCACTGAGTTAGAATAGAATAAAAAACATTGATGACAACACCTTTGTTAATAAAGGTCTCTATAACCTCAACACCTTCCCTCAGCCGAGTTTGGAGTGATTGTCGACGCACAGAAGACGCCATGTCAAGCATGGTATAATAAATTAAAACCTAAATACCATACAATGTTGCAGACTTCCCCATTGCAAAGTACCATGTACACTCGCCACCCTTGAAATACGCCATGCCATTTATAATTACATAAGGAGGAGAAATCGCATGCAGTCCAAGGACCATTACTCTGTGAGGGAAGGACTGAGGTGGGACCAGTGTTCAGTGTGGCACACTCCTTAAGGAAAACATTCTTTCTGAACTTCAAGGAGCCATTAATGAGTAACACGTAGGCTTATTTTCTCCCATAGTGGATCTTGTCAAATCTAGTAAGGAAAACCTACCAAGTAGTGAATTATCCAGAGATGATACACATAGAGAAAATGGTAGGTTATGGTTTCCATCTCCCATCACCTTCGTATTTTGAGTGAGGATCACCTCCAAACAATGAGTTTCCTTCCCATTGTGTCAATATTACATGTACCATGTTTGGAGAGACACTTGTCCATCACACTTCCATTCAAATTTACCTATGTACTAGTTAACACCCCCATCAAGGGCTCTCCACAAATTTTGTTCTTTTATAGCAATGCCATGATTTCTTAATTCTATATGTCCCAACTTGGAATTATCCATGCATTGTCCATTTCCAAACCTTGCATTTGACAACCCATGTTCGTAAGGTAGTCTTCCACACCATTAGCTACATGTTTGGTATGTTCAACTAGTACATAGTCAAATCCTTTTAAACACTTCACAATATTGGTAACAATCATTTCCAATGTCCAACCATGAATGATTTTGGAGATCAGTTTTCCATTTAGGAGTTGAAAAATATATTGTATCACCAATAGAGAGTCTCAATGTATTTATATTTGCTTATACCCTAGATGAGTTGCAATCTAGAGTGCTCCCTCCGCCGCAAAGAACTTAGAGAGGTTGTTTGTTGCAATACCACATTCAACTTCAAACACTCTTAAAGGGACTGAGTTAGCATCATGTAATATTCCTCCAAAACACGTTGGCCCCAAATTCCCTTTCGATGCTCCATTGAAACTTAATTTTATGAAATTTTTTAGGGGAGGCCGATAACAATAGTTTGTAGTTACCAAATGTTCTATGTTAGTGGTCAATAGAAAAATTACCAAGTTGCCTTCCAAATGCAGGTTTCTTAGAATAATTGTTTTCACGCCATCAACTTCCCAATCCCCCAAGGATCATGCAACTAATAAAATAGTCTCCTATAGATTGGCCAAAATTATTTTTTTAGTAGGTCTAATGTTGCCACTTGTTGTTTAAAGGTCTTGTTGTTTCATTCCTTCCATATTTTCCATAAGATAAAACCGAAGATTAGGTTCCATGCTCTATGAACTATGATATTCTTGAACTAATTGGTAGTCCATTGATTAAATGTATAAAGCATGTCTTGAAATTTAGGAATTAGACAACCAAAGAGTGGTATATTATGAGTTCACAAACCCTAGTGGAAAAGTTACAGGAAATAAATATATTTTTGTTGTTTCCTTCGCTTCATGACAAATAAAACAAAGGGGGGGTCCTTCAAATCCTCTCCTGATATTATCCCAAATTAAAATATGCTTCCATGCTATCAACCGGGGTAAACATGCGATGAGAGGTTACTATGATTGGATTAAACCTCCTATGTGACCTTAAGGAAATGAAATCGGTGGAAACACAAGATACAAACCTTCCACATTAGCTACAGGACCCCTAAGAACCATGCGAACACTTCAGGAAGCTTGCCCTTGGGTCCCACTGAAGCTTTTGATCATTTGACCTCTGGACGCTCTCATGATATGGGCATGAAAATATCTAAGGACCTCTGGACGCTCTCACAAGCCTGCAAGCCAACATCCAGGGACCATTTTATCTAGTTATGTGCCAGTGTCCCTGGGATTTGAGCCACGTTTTTAGGCCTAGAGCCTAGTTCACTGCCCGGAATGGAATGACATCTTCAAAACAGTAATATAAAAGGGAAAGAATGATGCAAAATCAATTAGTTTAATAAGCCCTTAACCAGACCCCTACTAGCCATGATAGGCATTTCATCAAACATATCACAAACATGTAATCTACATGTGTAAACAACATATTTAAGCATAGGGATCTCATACCTATCTGAGAATTACTAAGAACCATTGTTTCCTCATGTCATTTGTTGCATTATCATCTATTAGATCATAGATACATTTTCCATTCATTTACAAGTAAAAACATGATGAGATCCATACATAGTTGTTGTCATAAAACATATACATAACCAACATAGTAACAACGGAAATAATATAGATACATCAACCATAGAATCCACATATAAACTAGTATATTTACACATGGAAAGCAAGGGAATGAATTTCTCATTAACGAATATAGAAATCAACTGGGGATGGGACTACCACATTTCACTTGACTATAAATTGGCAGAGCTAATTTCTCTTAAGCCAATCACCCTTGTGACATATTCCAAGGATGAATGTGGGACTCATAACTAACCAAAAATAACCAGTAAAGCCTTGATTCTACTGTAGTTCTCCACCTACACCATGAGGAATTTGAGTGCCTCCTAGTCTCTTAGGCTTTATGTAATCTACAGTCTGATCCAGGGATCACTAGGCCCTACATCGAGACCCACTCTCCAGGCTTTATCGTACATCCCATCTTGGGACTACTAGGCCGAACGGAGAGCAATCCACCTCTTGGCTTTACTATATATCTTGCCATTCACTGGCAAGGATTCCTAGGTCCATCGAGGCGCACAATCCCGGCTTTACCACAACCCACAGTCTGGTTCAGGGGTTACTTGGCCAGTGGCTTTACCGTGATCCACATTCCAATTCAAGGACCACTAGGCCATGTGTTTTTCATTTTGAAGATCCACCTCACTCAGCTTCAAATCCATCCAGCAATCCAGCTCAATCAAAGTATGATAACCGATCTCATCAAGGCTATCAGGAAATGATAAGGCTAGGTTCAAAACATTGTCACACCTAGAAAAACCCATGCCATGACATAAAACAACCACATGCAACACCATGCATGCCAAATATAGAAAGAAAAATACACATGAAAATAAATACCTATAAATAATCATGTTGTAGCTCCTTGATCTTGCTTTCCCCTGCTTGATCTTTGTTTCCTCTTGCCTCCTTTTCCTTTCTTGCTCCAATGCCAAAGTGCTCCAAGAAAACTCTCTGTGTCCGAGAGTGAGAGAGAGAGAGATAAAAAAGTGGAGAGCTCCAACAAAACTGAACTGACCAAGCTTACACACTAATCCTCATAAGCCTGTTTATCAATGAGATCTATATTTTATTCAGTTTCCATTATTTGCCTTCAATTTCCTCTTCACATGCAACATGTGATCTTTCACCTTCCTTTCCCCCTAATTTCAATTATTTGCATAAATACATGTGCCAAAAATGCCTCATGCATTTCCAAAGCCTTTTTCCATTGCCTTTTCTAATTTCTTTTAGCCATAGTAACCAAAATGAACACCCACTAGGATGTTTTGCCCGACATTCAACTTTGAATATGTGTCCCATCAATCATGGTCTTATATATTTTTTACATGGGGTTTTAACTAGGGATGTTACAGAACCCTCCCCCTTAGGGGAACACCATCCTCGATGTTTAATGACACCTATAACCAACAAGACTGTTGAAAAAAACATACTTCCCATGGAGATTTATAACATAGCTCGTTGCAGTATTTACAATGACCATTGCTGAAACATGAAAATCATACCATCTATTGGAGCTTTATAACGCATCTCATTACGATGTTTACAATAGTGACCACATATACACACATAGACATTTTCTCAACCAGCAAATAAAAGGATTCGATGCTTGCATCTGCAACAAAGGAATTCATAGGTTCACACCTCCACCCAAAAAGTAATGCCAAAGTTCACCTCCTTCCTAGGAAGTCCAGAATCCACTACATCCAATGTCCAGTGCTATAATCCTGGACCACTTGTCCTCTCAGTGAACATTTACTGACTCATTTTTCCAGGGTGCACTCCCAATGTGCATTTGATTCCATATGGCAATGCTAATGACAAAAAAAAATATATCTCGACATTCCCTTCTATGCTACACAGTCCCTTAGGCAATCTGATCGCCCACTTCTGTGCAGTCACACACCTTCCAAGTTCTGCTGACACCCTGATCTCGGGTAGTCCATCTCTTGGCAAGGCTTTCTCAAATCGGAAGATACAAAAACCATCATACCGGTCATAGTATGCCCATGGAAATCAATGGACACTATTGGGTACCAATGGCCCTGCTCTTGAATGCTTTACCAGCATACTGTTGCATGTTACAATTCCTTTTGTTGTTGCTGCTAATGATTGTCATCAGTTTCAACCACCCAACCGGTCATTTCGTGCTTTCCTATACCAAGCACATAATTTTTATTAGATTCAAAATAAATTGAAATAAATTCAAATCATGCCTCATTGGTGGCCCGTCAATAAGGTATACTTGTAATTTTGTTCTCTACCTATCACAACAAGTCGATCTAACATCTTTGACCAAATCATCATGTATGAACATATCACATCCGGCTAGCTCAAACTTGACCATCGTAAATTAAAATTATAAATCACATGCAACCATCATAAACCAGAATCATAGATCACATGTAATCATCATAGACCATAATCATAAATCACATGCATAATAAAACTGAAATAAAATACTGATACTTATCCTTTAATCACTCCTTGCTTTTGCCTTTGTTCTTTCTGTACACACACCAGATCGGTTGCCATACCTAACAAACACTCAGTGCCTTCTCCTCAACCATGTGCACATACACATAGTTTGCATCACACACATACAACCACACATGACATAAACCACCTTGCAATACATGCACCTACACCTGAGATGCCGCACATACACCTACGTCCAGTGTACACCACCACACAATACATATGCCTACATCTGGTGTACACCACAATACATATATATACACAGAGTACAACATAACGAATACACATGTCACGATACCTTGACTACACAATTCGTATACATAGTACCGCATGCCCTCAACTTAGAATGTATGGCATGCACACAATACCACACATACACCAGTACCATATGTACAACATGTACAAAGTACCACCTGTACACTGCACCACCTGTACAACATTTGCACAACGCCACATGTATACGACACCACCTCCGCAACGTCTACACAATGCCACATGTACATTGCATCACTTGTACGATGTGTACAAAATACCACATGTACACAATAACACATGAACAACATGTACATGACACCACATGTAAAGAATGTAACAGCCCTGGTGAAAATTTCATGTAATAAAAGTTAATAAAGACAAAATAATAACCACGGTTGATGGGACACTTATTTCAAGCTGAATGTTGGGTAATACATCCTAGAGGGTGTTCATTTGGTTTATTATGGCTAAGGAAATTGGAAAAAGCAATGGATAAGGATTTGGAAAGGAAAAATGGCATTTTTGGCACATTTATTTATGAAAATAATGGAAATTAGAAGAAAAGGGAGGCGAAAGGTCACAGGTTGCATGTGACGAGGAAAATGAAGGAAAATAATGGAAAATTAAGAAAATATAGGTCGCATTCATAAAAAGGCTTATGAGGATCAGTTGGTAACCTTTTTTCTGTTCAGTTTTGGAGCTTTCTCATTACTCTTTCTCTCTCTCTCATACTCTTGGAGACTTGGATTTTTCTTGGAGCACTCTTGGAGGGTGTGGCATACTTGGATTTTTTGAGAAAGAAGGAAAATGAAGAGCAAGAAAACACAAGAGGGCATCGAGATCAACAATTATAGCAATTTTTCTTGCAGGTATCGAGTTGCATGCATGCTTTCCTCACTGGTTTTGGCATGCATGGCATATGCATGTGTATTTTTGGTCATGATCTGTCACTGGCATGGAGGATTGTATAGATTGACAGTGGATTTCTAGCCTTTCCATTTCCTAGATAGCCATGGAGATTGTGGGTTTATTTCCTTGTTTGTTTTGGTTGGTTCTCATGTTTCCTTAGCTTGGGTTGAGTTATTAGTTCTTGAAATCACTGGTTGGACAAACACTCTGGAAGCCCTGTAACAGCTTAGGTTGAGTTACTAGTCCTGGAAGCCTTGGTTGGACATATGTTATGGATGCCCTAAGTGGGTTGAGTTACTATTCATGGAAGCCTTGGTTGGAGAAAATGATTTGGATGCCTTGGAAGGCTTGGATGGAAACCAATCTGGTGATGTTATGTGATGTTCGGCCATGAGGTGCAATCACTGTTTGATGGGTTGAGGTGGATGGCCTCTGGAATCCCTAGATGGTTTTGGATTGATGTTTCTATGAGATCCCACATTCATGCTTGGAATATGGCACGGGGGTGAATGATTGAAGAGAGATTTGGCTCATCCACTCTACGATCCGGTGGAATGTGGAAGTCCCATCTTAGGTTTGGATTTTGCATCATAAATATGAGTTTATTTATCCTTGTATTTCTATGAGTATTATATTGGTTTATATGTGGATCATATGGCTGTGATTTCATTGGTATTTTTGTTGCTATTATGATGGTTATTGATCTCATAATCACCCTATGAGTGATCTCAGTTAAGAATTATTAAATGGAGGTATTACAGACTCATGTGCTGGTGTGTGTCTAGGTTATTTAAGCAACGGATCGATCAGATTGCAAATACATAGACACTTGAAAATGGAAGACAACAGAGGAACACAGTAAGCAAGTATAAGAACACAAGAAATTAATAAGGAGTTCACCCTATCCTCCAGGGCTACATCTCCAGTCCAAATTTTAGTGGTGGCCTTCTTTTATTGTGTGTTAAAGCAGAAAATTACAAAGAAGGAGCTCAATATGAGTCTCCTGTCACAAGATAGCTTGGCAGGGTGGTTCTTGGATTTCCTAAGCCACTAGAGTACACAGACTCTTGGCCTTACTAGCGTTTTGACCTCTGGGGTCTACAATGGAAGGAGCCCAATGTGGTGCTCGGTCTTGACAGACCTCCTTCAGGGATGGCTCGAATTTCTCAAGCCCTCTGGTGCTTGACGCTGCCTTTGGTTAGCGTGGCCCTTTGTCTTCTTACTGCTTTTTGCTCTCTCTGGTCTTCCGTGTGTGTCCCTTTTGCTGGTCTGTGCATGGCTTTAAAGCCACTCGAACTCATGGTTGTTCAATTCCTTTTCGAACTCTGTCGGATCACCTGCTACAGCTTCGCTTGGAGTTCCCTATCTCGGCGTCACCATCAGACTCATAGGGAGTGGCCACTTGTCCTCCTGCAAACTGCACTAGCTTGCTTCGTTGGTTCGGTTCTTTAGTTATGTCGTGGAATGAGTCATTTTCCACCTTGTAAGTCAAAGTGGACCTCAAATTCTTCTAAATCACGGCTTAATCCTTCGTTACATCCAGTCTTACCATCGGGTGCAATAAAAACCGTTAGATCTGGATCCCCCAGATCCAACACCATCCACTCATTTCGCGCGGTTGACTTTCTCAACTGTTAGCACACAATGAGCAGTGGTTTTCTCTCTCCTTCGCTTGCCACGCGTCGGGCGAGGAGTGGAATCGCTCTGTTTTCACCAAATCTGCCTACCGCCCAAGGATACCCCCGATAAATACCACCGGTTTTTTGGAGCGCGGGTCCCGCCTTAGCCTTTAGCCTTTTTCCCCACGGTTTTCCCGGCTCCCATGCAACCAAGCACTCGGGTCCCCTCATTTTCGAGGGTTTTTGCCCAGCGATGCGCGATTAGCGCTAAGCGCAATCGTGCATCAAAAACTCCCTCTGTTTCCCGATTTGGGCTTCCCAGGGGCTAATTTTGCCTCCTGCGTAGTCTACATGGGCCTTGGTCAGCACGCTTTGACCAAGGTCCTTGTCGTTCCATGCTAGCTGCCAAGTGCCACTGTTTTAGAGGTGTTTTTGATCGCTGCTATCAATTCTTTGAAGTTTGTCCTGACCTAGTACAGCCATGGTTCTTTTGATTATTCTTTATGGGTCCAATTCGGATGACGTCCTTCCCACTGAAAAGCTTTTGGACCACCAAAAGTTGGTTTTTCAAGCATCGACTAAGTGAGGGTACTGTTGTCTCACTTGCTCAATCTCAATCCACTTAGCACTGCTCGGCTTCGAACCTTTGAGTCCAATTCTGAGGTACTCAACATCTCCTTTGCGCGTTGTCCTCACCTTCTTGTCCAAGACTGTGTCTTCCTGCAATTCATTCAGATATTCAGGTAGCAAGTCATCAATAGAAGGAAATTAACTTTTCTCTTCAGGATCCTCAATCATTGAAGGTTCAAACAATCTCAAGAAATCTACATTTATGACTAAGTAGATGTGCATGTAAGCTGGTAGATCAAGGCGAAAAGGATTTTCATCGATCCTCTCAAGAATCTTGAAGGGTCCATACCTGATAGGCTTTAGCTTTTTACCTTCACCTTGCATCCTGTCCTTGCTGATATACAACCAGACCTGGTCACCAACTTGGAAACTATGCTCCACCCGATGCTAGTCATGCCTTGCCTTGTATTTGGCTTGGCTCCTTTCTAGTTGTTCCAGTACTGCTTGGTGGATCTCCTAGATCTGTTCAATGAACCTAGTTTCCTTGTCCACATCACTGTGTCCATCAACGGTGGTATCTTTACCAAAGACAAAATCCAAAGGAGACCTTGGTGTGAAACCAAAACATGCTTCAAGAGGAGATCTTTGTGTAGAAGAATGTTTTGCTTTGTTGTAAGCATGCTGCACATAACACAAGTATTCATCCCAAAGCTTAGGATGTTTCCTGCAATATCCTCTAAGTAGCTGGATAACTGTCTTGTTAACTACTTCTATTTGGCCATCGATTTGCGGATGAAAAGTTGTGCTTTTCTTCAGTTGGGTGTCCATCAGCTCCCACAGACTTGACCAAAACTTCCCCACAAATTGGGTCTCTCGATCATATACAATAGAAGTGGGTAACCAAAAATGAACCCATACATGTTCAAATAATAGTTTTGCAGTTTGTTTAGCTGTAATCTGCCGATTACAAGGTATAAAAATGCACATTTTGCTGAACTTGTTATCACCCCAAGAAACTCTCCTGGGTTGTATATTAGAGATGCCCGAGAACATTACAAACTCAACAAATATGTTGGATAAATGGTGGATGAATGAAGCAATGTTGCATATTCAAGCCAGATAACCACTTCTATTATGCTTAACCCCAGACATGGGTGAACACCCCCAAACTATAAAGCTTTAGACCACCAATTACTCACAGTTTTAGGGAAAATGTGAAGATGGAGAAGACTGATCACACCAGCAGATGCATGGGACCCTATGATGGCCAGCTGCAACTAGTTAAAGGTGTTTAAGTCTATTTCCTAATGCACAGACAGGATGAAAGCTCTCTAGCATTAAATCAACAGAAACCTGCATATAAATTCAATGATACATGCTAAATTCAAACACAGAGGTGGGATGACAGCCCCTCTAATGCTAAACATCAACAACACATGAATAAATGCATGACAGGCACAACCTGGAACAAGAAGAAGAAGTGGAAAGTGAGAAATCAATAGCAAAAGAAGCTTGTATTAGCTGGAAATGAAGACCAGAAGCTGCAGGTCTCATAGTAGTTACAGTCTCCAGAAGTTGAAGCTTACAACAAAATAACACTCATCAACCTCATTACATTTTTCTTTTGGGTATATATAGAGTTTGTTCACAAAAATCTCTGCAGACCCATGCATGGAGGGGTCAATACTGACCACCAACTACATTTACGATTAGATAAGGGCTTATGATACAGTTAGATTGTTTTAATGGATCAATTTGACATTTACTGGTACTTTGCTTTCCTTTCTGAACAGGTGAAGTATGATTTGAATGCATTTCAATAACTGATTCAGTCATTGAGCTGAAAATGATCGTCCTTCTCATCCTGGACCATGCTATTCTTTAAATGTGGTAGCTGAGGAATTCATGTGTAGATTGCTGGATCATCTCTTCCTTCTTCGCGCACACAAAACAGGCTGAAAACACTGAAAAATACATTGCAAATGGATGATGAACTGGGCATGAATGTTGACTATTGGATTGCACAAATGGATGACCTAGATCTGTTGGCGAGCAGCGTTGGGAGAAAACAGGAGCGCGATTGATTAAAGGACGTCTGATCTGACAAATCGGAAGGCGAATATCAGATCTAGGGGGATATCGGGAGCAAATGGGAATGGAGTAACAAGGGCCGTCGGATCTGGATGCGGCAGATCTAACGGTGATCGCAAATGGAAGGTGTGCACAAGTTAATGAGTGGGGGACCGTACCAGAAGGGCGGTAAGCGTTTTCCTCGCACCGCTCTTCGGGAATGGTGGTTTACGTACATGGAGGAGCGATGCAATAGGAACAAGATGCGTGGCAGCGGGAAACCACCGCCCCCACGGGTTATATGACATGTAGTTTATGGGAGCGGGGGTAGCGTACACCGTTGGATAGAGTGATGGATCATCAGACAGTCACATTTAACGCACATGTTTAGAGTTTGATGTGACAGGCGAGGGGTGGGCCCGGGCTTTACTAAAGCTTAGGGTTATGAATTTTATTATATGCGCAGGGTTATAAAGGTTATCGGGGTTTATAATATTAAAAAAAAATGCCCAAAGAGCCTTTTAACAAAGGTTTATGCGGTTTAATATTTTTAAAACAAAATATGCCCGGGGGTTGGTAAAAGAAAGGGTTTAGGCGGGGTTTAAAGAAGAATGAGGAAGATGGAAATAATGGGATTTAGGGGAAATAAGGAAAATCGGAAGAGGAGGTGGAAACGGAGGTGTGGGAGTTATAAGAAGAAAAGGGCAAATGAAAGGGAAGGATGAAATAAGCTTCTGCAAACCCTTTGCAACCCAAACTAGCACTACCTGACCTGATTTTACCCATCAAATGTTGCAAACTATAGTAGAGCTAACACTGGCTCCTTTTGGGGATGAGATCCTCCCTGTGAGGTCTCAAGAACCTGCAGATCAATGCCTTTCCAATTGAAAACAAATTAGCCAAAACTCCTAGTGTTCCATTGGGCATGGAGTCTACTGCATATATACTAAAACTGATAAAAACACAGGATTCTTTTAAGGCCAAAGACCTTAAATCACATAAACTTTCAAAAACCGCTCGTTAAATAAGCCATCGAAGACTGTCTCTCCTCCCATACTTTTTAGTATGAAGGTGTTGTTCCCTTGAACCTGTGAAATGATGAAAGGCCCTGTCCAGAAAGCATCAAATTTCCCATGATAGGCACTATCACCGTGAACCTTTCACCCCTGCCTTCCATTTCTTTCTTGGAACAAGCGGGGGTAATTCTCCCAGCGTTCCAGTAACGAAAAGCAAGTAAAAGCAAGCAAGCGGGCGCTCAGCCTAAAAGCCATTGATCCCATGAAGTTGTAGTAGCTTGCCCAGACCATCAATCCGATCAATTGTAGATTTTTTATCCTCCCTAGGTGCCTGTGTGAAACGTCTTCAAATCCATTCTGAAAAGGGAAAATGTGACTTTCACTGTGAAGTTGGGGTTCCACATATTAGGTCAAAAAGGTGCACTTACAATGTGCTCAAATGGCTATAGAACTAGTTTATATGTAATCTGGTGCACCATCAGTCAAGGTCAAAGTTGTAGCTTCTGTGAAGGCAGGTGGGTTGTAAGGGTAACAATGAAGGCGAATAAGTAGGGGTGTAGCAACACGTGAGCCTTAGCGGCTAGGTTCGAGATAGCTATTACACTCCACGACAACACTAGAACTGTCTCTTGTTTCCCACGTCTCGATACGAGGTTGAGACAAGTCCTAGAGTGTGGAGAGGTGATACGTGGGCTACACGCAAGTCCTAGAGTGTGGAGAGGCGATACATGGGCTAAACGCAAGTCCTAGAGTGTGGAGAGGCGATACATGGGCTACATGCAAGCCTTGCATCCCCACTTCCAAGTTTCCTTTCCTATATTTAATTTAATTTATATCTATTTTTTTAATAATTTTTCTATATCAATGGCTTTGCAAATTTAATATAAAACATTATACCACCTTTTCATGCAACATTTTTATATGTTCACATATGTATACCTTATATCATCTTGGTCTTCATTATGCTGAAACTTTGAATCAAGGCCACCATCAAGGTATGATCTAGGTGAATTACGCTGAAACTGTGAATCAACACCACCATTAAGGTAAAGGCCATCATCAAGATAAGCATTGGGTGAATTAGAGAAGCTTTTTTCATTTTATAAAGGTGTTTGCTAGCTAAGAAGCCTATATGAGCTTTCTCAAGGATGTATGTTGCTCATAGGACCTAGAGAGAAAGAAGCCTCGGCTCCATGTGATGAGTAACTATGCATACTAGGTACTAGGACAGCTTACTTGAATGTTATCAACTGGTTCAAATAGGTCCTTCTAGAAGAAGCCTGGTTAGATGGGCCATCCCTATCACTGGTTCAAATAGGTCCTTCCAAAAGAAACCTTATTACATGAGCCATCCTTGTCCATGCAAAGGAAAGCTGGTTCATCGAAAGAATCAACTGTGTCAACAACTTGCTAAGCTAGGACATCATCTTTTGGGCAGTGGCGATCAAGCTTCTAATCACTGTATTTTTTCAAATCTTCCTGAAGCTAGCGTAATTACAGTATATGTCCAAATATTCCTGAGCAGGAGCCTATGTGATGGGTAGATAGATGCCAAAGCTGGTGTTATGGCTGAGTGGGAGCTTATTTTTCCCACGTTGATGTCATATCCTTGAGCTCCTTAGCCATGGAAAATCTTATGGGTCTTCCCCATTGAAGCCAAAAATATATGCATTATGCCCATTTCTTCTTTTCGGGTTTCACATAAATTGTGGGGTTTTGTAGAAATTGTATCAGTTGGACAACCTCAACAACAACATTTTCAAAGAATTTTCATGGCAGCCACAATGCACCTGATAGCCAAAACCTTTGCTTTCCACTTGCATCCTCATGCAACACACCTGTTTTCACCTACACGAGCCTCTTGTGGATGCAACCCACTTGTTTTTTTTTTCATGCTCGCCACTTGTTAATGAAATTTTCATGCCCACAACTCGTTAATGAAAATAGGGATATATCTGTATTAATGATATCTTAGACATTAAATTCTTAATAACTAATGCTAACATTATGCTGACATTATATGAGTTCTTTTTTTTCTTTTATTATGCAGATATGCTGGGAGATCATGTTGTTGTTATTATATTGGTAGGAGTTTGTATAAACTATCCATAAATAATCCTCATTGATGAAGACTCTCGGTTTCATTGCTTAGTTAGTGGCATGGTCTACTAAGAAATAGATTGAACATGAAAGGCTTACTAATCAAAAAACATTGATCATCTTAGGCCTGCTTAGAACAATGGGGTCCCCCCTCTTTGACGTCTGATGAAACTTGTTTCAATCACTATGCTCTTCAAAAGGTTTAAAGCTATGACATCCTGGTAGTATACTGGAGCTGAAGACCTACTGGAGCCACTTTTTCACTAACCAAGACACTTCATTCAAAGCTTTTTCGCTAACCAAGACACTAGTAGACCCTTCAAATTTGAACCCAAGTTAACCAATATTATAGCTTCGAATACCCTGAAAGAGCTAGTCAGGTCCTGAAGGGCGGGGCCTTGATCGAATCTTGACTTGAATTTGGTCCTACCAACCTACTTGGATTTCTTTATGTTGGACAGGTTGGGTTGGATCGTCCAAACTAGCTTCTTCTTGAATTGATTCACTAAAGCTAGAACTTCATAGACACGGCTGGATTATTGATTCGGCGAAGAATTTCTTTATTTGCTTCTCTTGCTCCCCATGATCGATTGTTGAATGACATCACTCTAGATTGATGCGATGATGGTCAATGAATGAAATCCTACCTAATAATTATGACTCAAATGGAACTGAGGCTTATGAATCAATCATATGCTTATGTAAATAGAAATTGCTAATCCCGGTGGCTCATATGATGTAGATTCTGGTACTTATTAAATACTAAAGAAGTCGGGAAGCATTAATAAAGGAAATTAGTCATAGTCCAGGTGAGACTTAAACCAAGGGAAGGTTGAGATAGAGAAAAAGGAGAAGTTGAAAAAGGCGAGGGGAGCGGGGAGTATAGTGGTGGGGGCATCCTTATGTCAATTGTTTATTCCCCGAATATTCAGGAATCAGACGGACATGGACGCGACCAATTTAATCGGATGGACAGGGTGTTGCGGAGGTAAATCCCCTCCGCGGACAGAGGTGGATCCCACTAGCCCCACAGGGGTCTAGCAACAATCAATCACGCTGCATGCAAATTCCTAGCTATATAATTTAGAAGTCGATCTAGGAGACCAACCTGGGATCCAACGCTTGTTTGTTGTGGGGGGAAGTGTCGTTCCTATCCTCTATCTTCGGCCGGTCGCTATCCGCACATAGATACCTGCACAAGTGAAGAATAACCCACAACAAGCATAAAATCCAAAAAACATACAACTATGTACCAGTCAAGCAAGATACAATTCACATATCACCGATGTAACACATGAATGAAACCATAATGACAGTCGCTTTGCATTAAATAGAAATGAGAGAAGAAATTACAACCACTTAAGGCTTGACACCGTAAAACTCCTCTAGCTGGGTGGGCAGTCAGTCCGACACGTCTTGCAAAATCACTTTCTCTCTCAACAATCCGGCAGCATAACCTTACTTTCAACTTTTAGCTCAAGAAATATCTCTCTCACACTAGCTTGTTTGCTCTTTTGCTTTTAGCCTCCAAAAACTAGCCCGTTCATTATGGGGAGACAGGCTTTTATAGATAAAGGGAGAGGAGATATGCATTGTATGTGGACACATTCTGAGTTTAGGTAATGTCTCATAATAGCCATTGCCTTGGATAGAAAAGCCGAAACCCGGATGCTTTTATGGGCTTTTTCCTTCAGGGAACTGAGTGGGTCACAAGGGAAAAAGCATTCTAGCATGCGCTGGCCAAAAATCATGCCCAAATTGTGTGGCGCGGGCCATGCTCTGGGACAGAGCGCTTATGGGCACGCCCTCTTTGTAAGGACTGAGCCATTGGCGCGGGGTAATACACTGTGGGCCCGCGCTAATGGGAAAAAGGCATTTTCCAAGGCTAATCTTCAGAAGGTGTCTTCAGGGTTATTGAACTTCATACTCAGGAGGCCTCAATGCAAGTGTTTTCAAGTTATGTCACTGGTCACAGGTCCGTAAATGTGTCCTCCAATGTGTGACAGTGGGGGTG
>APFE030304965.1:47183-84973 GCA_000404065.3 Pinus taeda | reverse complement strand
GTAAATTCCAATCATACAATACATCCATGTAAACCTGCTAGCCCCAACAGTGGAATGTTACAGCCACATCCACCTGCTCCTCCAAAGAGATGTACTAGCTCCATGCAGTGGAGTAGCCAAGGCGCATTACAATACTATCCAAGCTCTTTCCAAGACAGTCTTATCAGAAGCTTGGTTGACCAAAATCCACTACAGTGAGTTAAGAGGGACTATTTATAGCAAAGGGTGGGGTGACCCTTAACATTCCGCTTTGTGACAGTTCAACTACCCTCATGACTCTTCACCTACTCTATGACTATTACATTCGATATTGACACTTGACATACACTTGACATGATGTTACATTACAATGCACATGTACTCACGTGAGACAACATGGCTTGAGTAAGCTATGTAAGACATCATTGACACTCGATCTGTTGTGATGAGACCAACTATTTTGCATGCTCGTGATGGTGAAGGTGATGAATCAATGCCAGGCTTGGTCATCCATGATGATGTGCATGTGCCTTGTTGAGCCTCAAAACTACTCTTTCCCTAGCAACTTTCTCATCCCATTCCTTTCTTTTCCCATGAAGAAAATGCATTCTCATCATCAGTGACCAGTATATATTGCATTGAGGTTGACATTTAGTGGTTTACATGTTATAATTTTATGTTTTGCTATTTGAATAAATTTTTGTCTTTTAGCTACGGAATTCAGCCTATTCTACAGCTAATCGGCCGTTCTACAGCTAACTTCATTCTTCAATAGGTTACAGGTGTCAAACAAGGAAACTGGCCACATGGGCATCTCTAGAATGGTCACGACATGGATTCTGTCCTAGTCAACCAGCCCAAATCAACAAAGAAACCAGCTCAAGGCCACAGTTAAAGGTGGAGTCAAATGAAGAAACTCAGAAGCAATAGGACTTTGTGTCCATTCTTCGTAGCTATTTAATAAATTCGATAGCTTCTGTTGCAACATTTACTTGAACCAGCCACTGTTGATAATTGTTTCATGCAACTACCTTGTTGACATAAAGTCACCTGTAGCTGATCAATCCATTCACGCAATAGTGTTGTAATACATCGACCACCTGTAGCTAAATTCTCTCAAAGGACAGTTAGGATTTCTCTTTAAATATCAATTGTAAAGGACTCAGAAGGAGTTCTAATTTCCTCATGTATTATGCATCGACTTACCGCTTTGTAATTTTGAAACTTATTTCCCTATTTTTAATATAAAGACTGTGTGTTTTATGGATGAGGGAGTTTCTTGGAGATTGATTAAAGCACGCATAACTTGATGAGTTATAGAGGGCCCCTATGCTGAATGAGGTTTAATTTCATTTTGTTTTTCCTTTTCTAGTTAAACTGCAAATTCATCACAGTGTTCGTAATCGTTTTGGCACTAACCTCATTTATAATGCAAGTTTTATCATTTTCTCACTAATGAAGAATAACTTCTTTTAGTGCAGAATAGTTTCTTCTCGCTTAATTTCTTTATAGTTTTTATCAGTAGTTAGAAGTTGAAAGTCAGTAGTATAATTTAGTTTATTTCAATTACTGCTTTACTAGTCTTTCAATTTTCAAATAGACTGATCAGTGCCATTACTGTTCTTGTCATTTTATTGCTAGTTTATTAACTCGTGGTGTTAATGAATGTTTCTAAAGAGCCCTTCTAGTTGATATCTCATCTTAAACTAAGTGGTTGGATACTTCATCCATGCAATGAGTCTTTTCTGCACTCTTGCATTTATTTTCTCTTATAAATAATGAAGTACAAAAATCCTCAAATGTCATCACAAGGAGATTTTCACCCAAAATTGAGAGGCGGGGCCATTAAGTATTTCATTTAGCTCTTTTTCTATGATAGATTAGACTCTAGTTGCAATTTCACTTTCAGTTTTTAAGTTCATGATTTGGGAATAATGATAAAATAGTAATAGAAACTCTATTTTCATTTCTTGCTTAAACTTTGTTCTCAAGTCTTCCTTAAGCACTTTTATTTCTCATTTTTTAGATTTTTAGCAGTCTTCACAGAAGTTAGATTTAAGATTTTGATAGTTACATTGTACATCATAAGGGATTAAAGGACCCAAAAAACCCCAAAACAACATAAAACACAAAAACAATGAAGTAAGAAGGGTCATCTAGCACAAATAGTGCATTACACTTCATCAGTTTACGATACTTGGATTGATAATTTATGTAGAGAAATTTAGGACACTAAATTGACGAAACATTTTGGCACCATTTCTAGGGAAGTGTAACTAGGTAGACTTATCTCTTACATTAAAAAAAAAAATGACATGAATAGAGAAGAGACTCTAGGGGTAAATCTATATCTAGGGGTAGAAGTTCGATTCCTACAATACCATCCACTCCACCGAGAGCATGACAAGACACACCTCCATCCCAAACTCATACTTCCAGCCATAGGAATCCTAAAATTCCAAGGGTAGAAATCCAACTAGAAGAATCTCTGACTTCTTCTACCAAGACTGTCCTAGGGGAGAAAAATTTTGAATCTCCAATAGCAGGAATAGTTTGTCTTACCTCCACAGGAGATCCCATTATATTTGAAGAATTAGGAGTACCTAGTGGAGAAGAAGAAGTACAACCTCTCTCCCATAGTCCATTAATAGATGAACCAGAGGAGGAGGGAATAACCTTACAATTTGAACCCTTTATTGACTCTAAAGAAACTATAATGGTAGAAGAGGAACAAGATGGAGAATTCTCACTATTTGGAGGAGGAGGTGGAGGAAATAATGGAGGAGGTAGAGGTAATAATAGAGGAGGCAGAGGAAATAGGGAAATAGATAACTCTTTTGGATTCCCTATAGTGGATGAGGAAACACATGCCACAATGAAAAATATCTCACCTTTTGTCCTCCCAAACTTCTAAGGGTTGAGAAGTGAGGACCCTGAAACATTTTTGTTTGAGTTTGAAGTCTTGTGCAGAACTTATGACTATCTAGAAGACTCTCAAAAACTTAAATTGTTTCCTTCAACACTGAAATGAGTTGTTTTGAAATGGTTCATGGGGTTAGTCACTAAATCCATTAGAACATGGAATGACATGAAAAAGGAATTTTTGGATAGGTACTTGTATTATTGCATGACTACTAATCATAAAGATGTGGTGTTCAAAACAATGCAAAGAGATGATGAAAACTTAGAAGATTTGATTGAGAGATTCAACTATAATTTGAAAAGAGAAAATATGAAAAATTTATATGAAGAAAATTTGGAAGCTCTTTTATTAAAATCCATTAGAGATGAGTGGATAGATATCCTTAACATGATGGGGAGGGGAGATATATCTCAAATTCCTTTGAGTGATATAGGAGAACTATGTGTTCACCTCTCAAGAGGGAAATATATAACAGGTAAAGGGTCAAGAGATTCTTCTCTTGTTAGAGCAAACAAATCTACAATTGGATATGTAAATAGGGCATAAATTGGCAATATGCTTGATGAGCTTAAAACTGATATTTTAGGGCGCTTTAGTAAGCAACTAGACACCCTTAAAATTCAAAACAAGCAGAAAACAAAGGCTAATGCTTTAGCCATTTTTTGTCCAAAATGCAAAAAAAAACATGCTCTAAGGGAATGTATTTTAGATGTAAAAATTGTAGAAACTTGTATGATTTGTTCAGAAAGCCATCAGACCAAAGGTTTTCCTTCAATCCTGGGACTTAAGGCTATTTTCCAAGAGGAAACAGTCCCAAATTCTGCAGAATCTCTTTGTTTTGTTACAAGAAGACCTTGGTTGGGGACACAAAATTAGGGATTTAACAATCAAATGTATCTTCAACCCCCTCCAAACTGGAATTCTTGGCAGAAACCTTGGCCTCAACCTCAACCTCAACCTCTATCTCAATAGTGGGCACAAGAAGTACAAAATCCTTATGGGAGATTTACTCAATATTATCAATATCCTCTATCCTATCAGAATTTTCCTCTCTCACATAATTAGCAACAAAATCAGTAGGCATGACTTCAAAATCAAAACCCTTAACTTTCGTTGCCATTTCCACAACAACCTCCACAAAAAAATGAAAATCCCCAACTCTTACTACCATTTCAGTAGAAACCAAATTAGCTACCTTCCCAACCATTACAAAACCCCAACAATAAAAACCCTCAGAATGCTTACATGCTAGAAGGACAACAATTTCCAACTAACATGATTACTCCTCTAGATCTTAATGATGTGCAACTAAGATCTAGAAGGATATTAGAAAAGGAAATACCTTCTGTAGTTGTTCAAGCACAAGCTATTTCTGAGGAGGATTCTCTAAATGTCAATAAAAGTTTTGAGGGAACATCTCTCCAAAACCAAAACATCGAAAAAGGAAAACAAAAAGAACCAGTGAACACAACTCCTATCATTGAGCAACTAGCATCGAATTCTACACCTCCTTTTCTTGAAAGACTACAAATTGATAGAGGGGTAGAAAAACAGATCTTGTTGCCCAACTATGATTTTCTAGATGAATTGAAGAATCTCTATATCAAAATTCCTTTGCTACAAGGCATTAGTGAAATTCCTATTCTAGCCAAAACAATAAATGAGTTGAGCATAAAAAGACCAGGAAGAAAAGAAAAAGAAACAAAAAGAATTCACTTGGTAGGAAAAATAGCAGACATAATGATGGGAAAAATTGCCTTATAAAAATATGTGGATCAAGGAAATCCAATTGTAAAGACACATATTAATGGAATTGAAATTCCAAATACACTGATTGACTTAGGAGCAACAACAAATATCATGAGTAGACAAACTATGGAGCAGCTTAAACTTCCTAATCTTCTTTACACACCTACCTTACTGCAACTTGCAGATAGATCAGTAATCAAACTAGATGGTGTATTAGAAGATATTTCAGTATCCTTACATTCTTGGGAATATCCTGTTGATTTCATGATCTTAACTCCCAAGAATAATATAGGAGGACATCCACTCATATTAGGAAGACCTTGGCTGGCCATATCTGATGCTTTTATTAGCTGTAGATCTGGTGACATGTATATTTCTGATGGTAATTCAACAAAGAAATTTGCTCTGTATCTTCTAGCAAAAGAAATCACAGAAATAGATGAGAAGGAATGGATTGATGATGAAGATGATATTTAGCCTCTCTTTACTATTCTAGAAATTAGTGAAGATAGTGAAATTTTGAATACATTGGAAAATTTTGAAACATATTTAGAAAATGATCATGCACAATTTCAAGAAAAATCTAATGTTGAATACTTGTCATCTATGTAGATGTCTATCTATTCTGTGGAAGAGTTTGGTAGCTCTATAATTGAAAATTTTCCAAGTAGGAAATTGACATAAACAAAAACTTGGAGAAACTACAACAAGAAGAGCTAACCAAAGCATTACAAAAACATTTTGCTGCATTTGCATGGGAATACACCAACATGAAATGCATTGATCCTAAGACTTGTATCCATCATATCTATATTGAAGAAAACAGTAGACCTATCAGACAACCTCAAAGAATTTTGAATCCAAATCTAAGGTAGATTGTAAAAGAAGAGCTCCAAAAATTGCTGAATGTAAACTTCATTTACCCAATTTTAGATAGCCAATGGGTTTCTCCTTTGGTAAGTGTGCCTAAAAAGAATGGTAAATGGAGGGTGTGCATTGATTACCGAGAATTGAATAAAGAAACCCTTAAATATCATTTTCCTTTGCCCTTTATAGATCAAGTATTAGATACATTAGCAGGTAAGAAGTATTTCTCATTCTTGGATGGTTTTAGTGGTTATAATCAAATTCAGGTAGCACCTGAGGATCAGGATAAAAGCACATTTACTTGTTCATGGGGAAAGTTTTCCTACCGAGTACTTCCTTTTGGATTATGTAATGCACCTGCAACATTCAAAAGAGTAGTACTAGGAATTTTTTCTGATCTGATACATGATTGTGTCGAGGTATATATGGATGATTTTATAGTCTATGGAAACAAATTTGAGGAACCTTTGGAAAATTTGGAAAAAGTTCTTAAAATATGTAAAGAAACAAATCTTTCACTAAGACATGAAAATTGTTTTATGATGTTTACAGAAGGTATTGTTTTAGGACATCACATTTCAGGAGATGGGATTAAAGTTGACAAATCTAAAGTTGAATTCATCTCTAAGTTATCAATTCCAAATTGCCAAAAGGATGTTAGAAGTTTTCAAGGATTTACAAGATACTATGGAAGATTTATAGAAAACTTCATTAAAATAGCATCTCCACTCTTCAAATTGCTTACAAAAGATTGTGAATTCAGTTGGAATCCTAATTGTCAATTAGCATTTGAAACCTTGAAAGAAAAAATTTCTGAAGCACCTATTTTAAGAGGTCCAAATTGGAAACTCCCTTTCCATATTTCCACATATCCTTCAGATACAACTCTAGGAGCTGTATTGGGACAAAATTATTTGATTCCTTATGCCATTTACTATACAAGTAAGAATTTGACTCCCACTGAGTTGAATTATACTATGACTGAAAAGGAATTTTTAGCTGTTGTTCATGCAATTAACAAGTTCAGACACTATATAATAGCCTATGAAACCTTTGTTCATACAGATCACTATGCAATTAGATATTTGATGAATAAACCTATTATTAATGGTAGAGTTACAAGATGGCTTTTACTTTTGCAAGAATTCAACATTACTATTCTAGATAGACTTGGAAAACAAAACACAGTTGCTGATTTCTTGTCCAAGATTCAAAATATCAAAGAAGATTCTCTGGTTGAAGATAAGTTTCTTGATGAATATCCTTTTGCAGTAGCTACTCAAACTCCTTGTTTTGTAGATGTTGCTAATTACTTAGTCACAGGAAAGTTACCTTCACATTTGTTTCCTAGAGAGAAGAAAAATTATTCAAAAAAGTGCAAGATATTCATGGATCACTAACAAATTGTATAAAACAGGGCCAGATATTATAATCAGAAGGTGTGTCAGGGAATATGAAATGCCTGAGATTCTCAAAGCATGTCATGATGAGCTATGTGGTGGACACTTTGCTGACAAGAGGACAACCTAAAAAATCCTTTCTTTAGGATATTATTGGCCATCCATATTCAAGGATGCTAAAGAATATGTCAGAAGATGTGACAGATGCCAAAGGGTAGGGAAACATTCTCCCTCAAATGAAATGCCATTACAAACTAAGGTAATTATCAAACCTTTTGTGAAGTGGTTTTTAGCATTTATTGGACCAATTAATCCTCCATCTAAGCAAAAAACGTATATATTGGTATGCACTGATTATGTCACCAAGTGGGTAGAAGCCAAAGCATTACCTTTTGATAATGAAAAATATGTAGTTAATTTTCTTTTTGAGGACATCTTCACTCGTTTTGGTGTTCCAAGAGAAATTGTGATAGATCAGGGATCTCAATTCACATCCAACATGGTGGAAAGGCTTGTGGTGGAATACAAGATCAAGCATAGGAAATATACTCCCTATCATCCACAAGAAAATGGTCAATTGGAGTATACAAATAAAGTGATTGAAGGAATCCTCACCAAGATTGTGCATCTACATAGAAGAGATTGGGTAGAAAGGCTTCCTGAAGCCTTATGGGCCTATAGAACTACATGGAGGAACACAATCGGACATAGACCCTATGAACTTTTTTATGTGAAACAAGTCTTGTTCCCTATATATTTCCAAATTATAACTTTCAAGATGGTAGTCCAATTGGGGTTGGATTTATCAGAGGCTCAAAAGCATATACTGGAGCAATTAAATGAACTTGATGAAATCAAACATGAGGCAGGTCAAACGACTAGTCTAGTCCAACAATAGAGGAATAAATGGCATGAAAAGTATATCAAGGAAAAGAGGTTTCAAGAGGGAGATCGGGCACTGTTATTTGATTCAAAGTTTAAATATTTTCAAGGAAACTTTCAAACTCATTGGCTTGGGCCATATGAGATTGAAAAAGTCTTTGGTAATGGAGCAGTGAGGATCAAAACAATAGATGAAAGTCAAACTCCTCTTCTTGTGAATGGTCATAGATTAAAAATATATCAAAAACCAATTTCAGAGGAGTTCATCAAGATCTTCCAGAACAATTCTGAAATGAAGTTAGTGAAGAATAATCCTTCTTCTTCACCAACTTAGTCTTTATTTTTTCTATCTAAAATAATAATAATAATAATAATAATAATAAATTGTATACAGTTGAAAACTAATCATTGATTGGCATGCTTATACAAAAAATATAGGGTGAAAATAAGAGGTTTCTAACACCCTATATTTTCCATTTCATTTCTATAATAAGTGGTGACAAAAAGCCACAGTCACTCTGTATTCTACAAAATTCATTATCTCATCTCACTTCACTCTATTTTATTTTTTACATTTTCACTTCATTCCATTGCCATATTTCACCAATAAATTCTCCTTTTCCAGTATTTCCTCCATCTCCATTTTCATTTATCATCTTGTCTTACATCTCATTTTATTTTCACTAACACAGCCATTTCCATTTCATTCATTCATAAGCCATATTTTATTTTCTGTTTCATGTTCTGTAGATGAATTTTTTTTGCAGCTAATTTGATTCTGCAGCTACAATTTGATTATCAGTTCAGGCATAAGTGTACAGTTGATAATAAAACCATGTATGTAGGAGATTGAAGAAAAATCAAATTTATGAAGAAATCAAGCTCAAGGTACCTATGAAACAACATCAAAATATTAGAAAGCAGAAGGTAAAGGTTCCAAAGGTAAATGCAAAAGTTTATTTCAAAAAGCAATTTGAAAACATAAGTTTGTATAATATGTATGATCACATGTCTCCTTAACCAATCATCATTTGATTTGACCGTCACGATGTCTCCACCATATCCTCTGTCTTTAATGACAAATAGTCTCAATGATTTTTCATAAACAAATCTTCGGTTCAAAATATATAGCCTGTACTCAAACGGTTCTCCATAATTATACCTATTAACGGTCAAAACAACAATGTGACCTACCTGTCTACGACTCTCTAAACCCTTACTGTCTATTTATTGCATGAAAAATCTTAATTTTTCCCTCATATTCACACAATCTTCCTATCTCCGTATACAAAGTCTTCCTATTTCCATCTACACAGTCTTCCTATCTCTATATACACAGTCTTCCTATTTCCATATACACAGTCTTCCTATCTGCATATACATAGTCTTCTTATTTCCATATACGCAGTCATTTCATTTCTTAGACAATGAGGGTAATTTTGAAGGGTAACCAAAAACAGAGGATATGGGGCTTATTTTCAGAACAGAGCCCGTAGGAGTAAAATATATGGAGGGCTATCCACAACTTAAAGGGAAGCTAGAGAAGGGCGGATGGTTACATTTTATTGAAAATTTTGACGGCTACCACAAGGAAATTAATAAATCTTTTGCAAGATCATTTGATGGCACAAAATTGGAGATAGGGGATATCAAGTTTGCAGTCACAGAATCCTTCATAACATAAGCAACAAAGATTCCAAGACTAGGAGAAAGATGGTTTAAAAACAAGGAATTTCATGATGAATCTTGGAAGGTGACCCTTAAAAACCCAGGTATGGATGTTACAGTATTTAGAAAGGGGATTCCTATTTTAGCTCTCAAGAATAAATGGAGTAACATGTTGTTAATATTGTGAAAATTCATTACATGTGAAGGAAGATTTGGGTCTATGTATGTTTACCACATACACTCGTTAATGAATTTTTTAGAGAATGGAACCATCAATATTCCCCTTTTCCTTCTGAACAGTCTAAGAAGGATGGCAACAAATGTTCAAAAGAAAATTGAATCAAAAGAAACAACTTTGTATCATCATGGATTAGTGAATATTCTAGTTGAATTCCATTTAAGAAGTATACCAAATACATGGGAAGATCTCTTGGTAGGAATTTTATTCCAGGATGTTCCAAATTCATCTGAGGGAAGTCATGTTAAGAGAAGTAGAAGGAGAAAGACTAGCATTCATATTCAATGCTCCTCACAAAAAGATGATGTAGAGATAGATCCTAAATAAGAGGTTAGGAAGTAGACTAAACATAAGAGAAAAATGAAAGAGAAGGCCGAAGAAAACAATGAGGACATTCCTGAACCTTCATCACCTCAAGAAGATGAACAACTACTCTCTGAAAGACTAACCAAGATCAAGGAGCAAATCAAGAAAAATAAGGATAAAGGAAAGAAGAAGGACACAAAGGAAGAAACCATAAGCTTTGACAAATTGAGGAGGAGATCTAGACTTCGAGATAAGGTGAAGAGGGTGACATCAAAAGAAGCCCAGTTCATAAACTTAGAAGAAGAAACCCCAACTCAATCTCCTGATAGTATTCCATTTGAACACAGTCCATAGAACTCTCCCCCATAGAATTTTGAAGACAACCCAAGTAGATATTCTCCTGGCATAGATCTAGTACAACAACAAATATATGACTACATAGAGTCATTAGAGAAAAAGAATACCTTGATAGATCCAGGAAATTCATCTAATCCAGAACAGCCTGTCACCCCACAAGAAACTCTAACTAGCTCTCTCAAATAGGAAATCTTTGAGCTAGAAATTCTGAATAGGCACATCCAAAATGAAAATGAAACCTTGAGGGGAAAAACAAGCTGGATAGAGCTATTCATGAAAACACAATGCGACACTTGGGATTATGGTACAAGAAAAATAGGAAGCTAAAAAGGAAAGATAGGAAGTTGAGCAGAACACTTATTAACCTCAAATAAAAACTTCTCACAAGGAAGCCAAGGATGGTAGTCAGTGCAAAAAGAAGTAAGAAGAGGAAGTTGGATGTGCTGGCAGAAGTGTCAGAACAAATGCAATAGGAGGGAGAAGTTCAAATTTTTTATTGCATGGGGACATGCAATAGTTTTGCAGTGAGGGTATGTTGAGCCTCAAAGCTACTCTTTCCCTATCAAATTTTCTCATCCCTTTCCTTTGCTGTTCCATGAAGAAAATGCATTATCATCATCAATAACCAGTATATATTGCCTTAAGGATGTCATTTAGTGATATATATGTTATACTTTTATGTTTTTCTATTTGAATAAATTTTTGTCTTTTAGCTACAGAACATAGCCTATTTTGTAGCTAGTCAGTTGTTCCACATCTACCTTCATGCTTCAATAGGTTGCAGGTGTTAAAGGAGGAAACCAACGACATGGGCATCTCTGGAATGGTCACGACATGGATCCTATCCTAGTCAACCAGCCAAATCGACAAAGAAACTAGCTCAAGACTACAGTCAAAGGTGGAGTCAAATGAAGAGACCCGAGATAAATAGGACTTTGTGTCCAATAGGACTCTCTGTCTATTCTTTGTGGCTATTTAATTAATCCAACAGCTTCTATTGCAACATTTACTTGAACCAGCCACCGGTGATAACTATTTCACGCAACCACCTTGCTGACTTAAAGTCACCTGTAGCTGATTAATCCATTCACACAGAATTGTTGTAATGCATGGACAACCTGTAGCTAAATTATCTCAAAGGACAGTTATGATTTTTCTTTAAATATCAGTTATAAAGGACTCAGAAGGAATTCGAATTTCCTCATATATTAAGCACAGACTTACCACTTTGTAATTTTGAAATTTATTTCCCTGTTTTTAATATGAAGACCGTGTGTTTTATGGATATCTGAAGGAGTTTCTTGGAGATTGATTAAAGCACGCATAACCTGATCAGTTGCAGAGGGCCCCTATGCTAAATGAGGTTTTATTTCTTTTTGTTTTGTCTTTTCTAGTTAAACTATAAATTCATCATAGTGTTCATAATCATTTTGGTACTAACGTCGTTTATAATGAAACTTTTATAATTTTATCACTAATGCAGAATAGCTTCTTTTAGAGCAGAATAGTTTCTTCTTGCTTAATTTCTTTATAGTTTTTATCAGTAGTTAGAATTTGAAAATTAGTAGTATAATTTAGTTTATTTCATTTACTGCTTTACTAGTCTTTCAATTTTCAAATAGATTGATCAGTGCAATTACTGTTCTTGTCATTTTGTTTCTAGTTTATTGACTCATGCTGTTAATGAATGTTTTTGAAGAGCCCTTCTAGTTGATATCTCATCTTAAACTAAGTGGTTGGATACTTCATCCATGCAATGAGTCTTTTCTACATTCCTGCATTTATTTTCTCTTAGAATAATGAAGTATAGAAATCCTCAAATGCCATCACAAGGAGCCCAAAATTGAGAGGCAGGGCAATTAAGTATTTCATTTAGTTTTGTTTCTATCATAGATTAGACACTAGTTGAAATTTCACTTTCAATTTTTAAGTTCATGATTTGGGAATAATGATAAAACAAGAATAGGAACTTTGTTTTCATTTCTTGCTTAAACTTTGCTCTCAAGTCTTCCTTAAGCTCTTTTATTTCTCACTTTTTAGATTTTTAGCAGTCTTCATAGAGGTTAGATTTAAGATTTTGATAGTTATATTGTACATAATAAGGGATTAAAGGACCCAAACCCACAAAACAACATAAAACACAAAAAAAACAAAGTAAGAAGGGTCATCTAGTACAAACAATGCACTACACTTCATTAGTTTACGTTACCCATATTGATAATTTATGTAGAGCAATTTAGGACACTAAATTGACCAAACACACCTCATGGTGACATCTTGCTAAAGCAAACTCTTTCCTCCGTTGCAATTGGTGCATTGGGTCAGCTCCTTTATCCAACTTGTCTGCTAACATGCACATGGTCTTCTTGGGTGCAGCTAAACTGGAAAAACAATGATGCATAGTGTCAGTGTTGATCTTTAAGTGTGTGGTGGTGGTCGTGTGCATGAACTTGCCGAAGTACATGTTCAACTATAGTTGGATTTGCTTCTTGTCTTCACCTTGGTGAGTGTACTGAATGGGTTGGATTACATGTGTGCGAACAATGACATGCATGTTGTTGAATGCCTTGCATGCGGTCAGCAACACTATTCACCATGTCTACTCCATGCCAATTGCTGGGATGGATCTTTAACCTGTATGGGTGAATTTTCATCTGTGATTGCATGTTGTGCTCATTGTTGTTCCTGTTCCTACTACAACACATTTGTTTGTCTATGCAGCTTCATGTTCTTCCCTGAGTTGTTGCTTCAGCACATGCAACTCCTTCTTTATTCCATTCTCTGTCTTCGTGCGATCTTTATGTTGCGCCGTTAGCTCATTTCCTGAGTCTCCAAAGTTTCTTTCATCATCAGTGGATTTTCTTGATCTTGCAAGTTTGTTCTTCCTCTGTGTTGTCAACAATCTCCCTCTTGCATTCATTTCATTCATTATGTTCACTGCATTCGTTGTGTTCACTTCATTCGATGCGTTCGTTGCATTCACTACATTCGCTTAATTCATTGTGTTCGTTGCATTCGATATGCTACCTTCATATATTGTTAATGATGCTTCTCACTGTGATATCTTCATGTTCCTATCTATGAACAACTTGATGTGTTTTTGAGTAGGCAAGCTCATAGACATTTGATCGACTGCATCTCCAGGTGTTCTCTAAATGGTGTCTTCGACTCTGTTCTCTTGGAAACCATTGTACCTACACTACTTAGAGGTAGATGAACACCTACAATACCTAGAGACATGGAAACACTCATGGTAAGAAATCTGTCAGTCAAAAACCAAAATGAACTTGAGAACTGACTTGCAACATACTTGTGTGAATGATCATGAAGGTTTCACAATATAGGCCGAGAGGTCAGGAGACTGACTACACAGATTGAGCAAGGCAAATTCTGGGCTACTGGGAGAATAACTGACTACTGGAACTATGCATGCATAGTCCAGTCTAGCTGCTAACTACTGGAATTGTGCAATGCGAAATCTCAGCTGGCAATGGCTGTAGGCTCAATGACTGCATTCACAATTTTCTGGGTCATCAGTCACTATCCCTCAGAAATGTACAAAATAGTCCTGGAGGATAGTCACTAGGTAGAAATGTGCATTTCCTAAGAGGAAGACAAAGAATTCCCTCTCAGGATTGTGTAATGTTGTCTTGTTGAGGCTCTTGCTGAGATAGAGTCCAAGCCAAGGTTGCCCATACTCACCGACTAGCAACTGAAAGTGAATGTGAGTGAGAATGCATGGTGATGCTGAGTGTAAGCATAAGTGAATGATCAAGCATACAAATGGTGAATGATAGATTCAGAAAACAAAACAACATGCATGTGGGTGAGGCAAGTTGTTGAATCGGTGACCATTTGTGAAAAATAGTTTCATGCATGCGACAGTGGTGAGATAGCAATGAAAACTGAAACAATTCTAGGACAAGCTAGTATACATGTAAACAACATCAAGCATTTAAAGAAATCAAGAAAACAATACTCACACAAGGGAAAACACGAAAAGTGACAAAAATGTAACATAAGGCATGGAAAGTGAGCTTACCCCAAAACAACTAAGTTGAATGTGCCGAATGCTCCTAGATGTGATGTGGTATGTTAGAGTTGCAAGGTTGATGTGAGAAATGAGCTCTACAACTTCTGGTTGATAAGTCTTGATAACATTGAGGTTGTGATGCACATGCCACGAATCTAGGGAAAGTGACACTTAGTGGGAGGTTTATGAAATGATCCTTGTATGTAAGCTCCAATTGTTAAACATAGATTCCTGAAAAAAGGGATGTCTTTACATGCTGCCTTAGGAGAAGAAGCCCATGGATGCAAGTTAGTTTTGCTTGATCCTGGAGGGAATAATCAACTCAGCTTCACATGTAAGAGACTGCTCGACTACTGGGAGAAAATGCACATATTTGGTTGGGAGTTGGACTAGTTTCCCAAGAGATTGGCACAATTTCTAGGTAGAGTAGGTGACTACTACCCAGATTTGCGCAAATTCTGGGCTGAGTAGCCCTACTAGGGAAAATTACGCAATTTTGGAGCCTAGCAGGCTACCAGTTAGGATTGCACAATTTTTGGAGGGAAGAGTGGTTGCCCTCTAGAATTACACAATTTCTTGGGGGAGCTACTTAGTGTGCAGCTGGACCAAGTCTGGGTGATCAGTCTATGAGGAGAATGCATTGAGTTGTGATCAACAAGTTGCCTTTATGCAAGAAAAACACTGAAGCTTGTGAACTTGACGAAGCAAGATAGGCTGTTGTGAAAAGTTTGTATGGAGGCTCCAAAACAAAGTTGAGGAAAAATTTTGGAGGGTGGTTGTAGTTGTAACAACAAAGCCAAAGGATTTACTTATGTACCATTTTGTCGTAGGCCTAGTGAGGGTTTGTTGAAAATGTTGTAGGAAAATTAAGTCATCTGTGATGTTGTTGGATGAGCTTTGAAGATGAAATGTAATTATGTGGTTCCTTGGATCTCCCCCCTATTGCACTTCGAAATTAGGTATATCAAATGGTAACTTGGTTTGCATAGGGGGCCAATTCTGTCTATTTGCAATGGGTATGTTGTCAACTTTCTTAGATCCAAGAGATTTCATTTATGTTACATGTGATGAAATGAACCAAATTTATGAGGGAACAAAATGAAATACATATATGAAAAGAGACACAAAGATACAATGAAAATAAAACTTCAATTCATTAATAATAAAGCACTGAAAAGTTGTTACAAGTATAATGGAAATAAACTAGCTCAAGTGATGGTAGCTTATCTCTGAGAAGACATGTGGTAGCTACATGCCTTTGAACTATGTTACAATGAGGCTCATTGGCCCTTTTATCATTTAGAAATAATGGGAAACCTTTAACATCCAAAAACCTAACCCTAGGAGATGAAGCAACACATGCTTTGGGCCCTTTTGGGTTAAGTTGGAATGTCAACTTCCCAGGGTCGTAACTTTGGCATACGACCTCCATTTGGCTATCATAATGCCTCATTTCAAATATCTCAGAGAGAATGCCAAAAAATATTTTTTAAATTGGTATGACACTTTTATAGTATTTTTTTCATAGAAAACATTTTTTGTCCCTAAAAACGGCTCCAGAAGTTTAGGACCTAAAAAAATAGCAAAAATAGTAAGTTTTTCTACAATTAAGGAAATTGAAAAAAAATGGTTGGGGTCCAAGTGGAATAGGAGGGTGGCTACCAATATCTCCCTGGATCCGTCCTCCCCCCTTCAGAAGTAATGGTCCCCATTGTGTTGAGTTCCTCCATGAGGTGGCAAAACTTTTGTTGAACTTGGTTGCTGGTGAGACACTTGCCTTGGTGCAAGATTTGGCCAACTTTGACAGCCCAGTATAGTTGGATATTCTACTCGAAATTGCTCTTGATTTGTGAGACCATGATTCAATTAGTTGTGGCCTATTCCATGTAGTTTGGGTTTAGCTCTGTGGGTGTGAGTTGTTCTGCAATGTCTCATGTGTTCAGTAATGGTGGAAAGTATGGCCAAAGGTGGTCCACATTGAGAAGTGGGTGAAGGCCAAGGAATGGGGAAATGTTGTGCTCAAAATAATTGTGTCCCACAACATTAGTGATGGTGTAAGGCACATATCAAAGCAGGAGAAGCTTGTGGTGGGTCCCAACAAGGCACTCCTTCTACAAATATAACCAAACTGTATTTCCCACCTGGAACTGGTGTGTCACCCAATGTTGATCATGACACTATTTGTACTTAGCATTTGCTCTATCCAATATTTCATGGACCTGCTGGAAGATTTGCTAAATGCATTCAATGAATCTAGTAGCTCTATTAGCTTCAGACTAGACATGAGTCAGATCTACATGAATAGCTACAAGTGGTATGAGAACCTCAATGGGACATATTGGCTAGAATCCAAACCCCACCATAAAGTGGTTGTGGTTAGTTAAGCTTTGGAGAGCTTTGTTGTATATGTGCTAAACATAGGGGAGGCTTTTATCCCATGTGTGTGGATGCTTTGAGTTGTACCTGCGTAGCATGTGCATGACCATCCTATTGACAACATCTATTTGGCCATCAATTTGGGGGTGGAAGGTCATGGACTTAGTGAGCTTGGTATCTAACAGTGACTAGAGGCTTGAGCATAATGTACTTGGGAGCTTGATGTCTTGATTTTAGATAATGAAATATGGGATCCTAAAGTGTACCCATACCTATTCAAAGAATAGTTTTGTAGTGGCTTCTACTGTGATACTCTTCTTACAAGCTACCAAAATGACCATCTTAGAAAATATCTTGAAGAACACGAAAAAACATTCATTTCCATACTTGGTAGAAGGGATACCCACCATGTAATACATGGAGATGGATTCCAAGGGTCAGCTAGGATTAGGCAAATAGTATACAAGCCCTACTTCTTGATTGTCGATTTAGCAATGGTGTAGGCAATGTAGAATCTGATGTATTTCCAAACATCCTATTGAAGGTTTGGCCAATAAAAATACTTATGCAACACTACCATTTCTTTATCTATTCCAAAACATGTAGCAACCTGATAGTAGTGTGCCTCCTAAATCATCTTGGCACACTCTCTTGAAGGAACACAGAGGTGTCCTGGGTTAGTCTATAACAGTGCATCCTGAAGGTCAAATTATGGAACTTTCTTGACTTCTAGGAGCATTTGGTATGTGGTGTCAAATTTTGGATCACTTTTGTAAAGAGGTGGCCATCCTGAAGTTGCATTTCAAAAATAATCGAGAAAAGTGGTTAGTTCCATAATCGACAGTCGACTGAGGAAGTTTGCAACATTATTGGTGCTTCCCTTCTTGTACTTAATGATCAAAAGGAACTATTGCAGATATGTGGACCATCTTTGATGGAGATCGTTCTATGTGGATGAACATCTCCTTCCTCATAATGTAATAATTCCATTATAATTGTTTGGCCTTCACAACGGAATACATCTCATTGTCATAGGTGGAAAAATTTTGGATGGTATCTAAAAGTGCCTCACTTTGATATGCTACCGGAAGCCCTTGCTGGGTAATAATTACACCAATAGCATATTCAGAGGCATCTATCTCAATTTAAAATGGTTGGTACAGGTCTCGTTATGTAAGCACTAGTGTAGATCACTGGTGCTTTATAGTTAAAGTGATTCAAACCATGGTCTATCTCTGCGACCAGATGAACAAGAGAATGAATAGATTTTTTGGGAAGTGTGGTACACCAGTGCATTGGTTGCCCTCAAAGCGTGTAGATGAAAAACACGTAGCTCATGTATTCTTTAAATAATCCATGTCTTTTGCATGAGCCTACAACACCAAATGCGTGCCTGACCAAGGTTGCGTAGCCTCCACCATCAAATGTGTTAGGAGATAAGTTATCTAAGAGCTTTTCTGGGATGATGAAATCATTTCCATAAGACATAAATTCTAGAAGAGAAGCTTGGTAGTGAGTCATGATAGATGTGTAGAGATTCAAAACAGATGCAAGGATTCAACTTATCATCTTGCCCTCCTTCTAGCACTAAAATGTTGATGGTACTCGACCCACCAACATGTAAGGGGATCTCCCTGGTAAGAAATCCCAATTAGACCTCAGACCATTTGGTGTAGGAAGTGGGTCGTAAAGAAATGACTTAACCACGATGTTGCATAGAGGTATGTAAGACAACTCTGTCAGTAGTAGTGAGTCAAGGAAGGTATATGAGAGGTTTCTAACATAGGTGGGTTGAGATGAGTGCACCCCTTAGCAATCTATAAGTGCACTCATCTCCGAAGGGAACATATGAGAGAATATGCATTACAAGCTGGAAAGCAAGTCAGTCGGAAATCCAAAGTAATGGTTAAACCAACAACACATCTACAACAAGTTTCATAGAATTGCATATAAAAGTGTTCATACACAACTATGTAAGTTAAACAACATACATTGCTACAACAACCGAAATAGTGCAACTATAATAACAACATATGCATGAAAACTTGTTTCCCCTTATTATATAAAGAAGTGTAAGTTCCAATCATACAATACATGCATGTAAAATGCTAGCCCCAACAATTGAATGTTACATCCACATCCGCCTGCTCCTCCAAAGAGATGTACTAGCTCTGTGCAATGGAGAAGCCAAGGCACGTTACAATATTGTCTAAGCTCTTTCCAAGATAGTCTTATCAGAAGCTTGGCTAACCAAAAGCCACTACAATGAGTAATGAGGGAATATATATAGCAAAGGGTGGGGTTATCCTTGACATTTCCCTATGTGACAATTCAACTACCCTCATGACTCTTCACCTACTCTATGATTGTTACATCTGACTATTGACACTTGACATGACATTACATTACAATGCACATGTACTCATGTGAGACAACATGGATTGAGTAAGCTATGCAAGACATCATTGAAACTCAGTCTGTTTTGATGAGACCAACTCTTTGTCATGCTTGTGATGGTGAAGGTGGTGAGCTGATGCCAAGCTTGGTCATCTATGATGGTGAGCATGCACCTCATGGTGACATCTTGCTAAAGAAAACTCTCGCCTCCATTGCAATAGTGCATTGGTTTGGCTCCTTCATCCCACTTGTCTGCTAACATGTGCATGGTCTTCTTGGGTGTGGATGAACTGGAAACGAACTCATGCATAGTGTCTATGTTGATATTCAAGTGTGTGCTGGTGGTCATGCACATCAACTTGTCAAAGTACATGTGCAACTCGAGTTGGACTTGCTTCCTGACTTCGCCTTGGTGAGTGTGCTAAATGGGTTGGATTGCATGCATGTGCACAATGACATGCATGCTGCTAAATCCCTTACATGCAATCAACAACATTGTTCACCATGTCTACTCTGTGTCAACTTCTGGGATGGATCTTTAACATGTACAGGTGCATTTTCATTCATGAGTGCATGTTATGCCCACTCTTGTTCCTGTTCCTGCTGCAACTCATTTGTATGTGTATGCAACTTCATGTTCTTCCTTGAGTTGCTGATTCAGCACATGAAAATATTTCTTTGTTCCATTCTATATCTTCACATGATCTTCATGTTGCACCGTCACCTCATAGCCTAAGTCTCCAAAGTTGCTTTCAACATTAGTGGGTTTGCTTGATCTTGAAACTTTGTTTTTCCTCTGTGTTATCAGCGACCTTCCTCTTGCATTCATTGCTTTCGCTGCATTCGTTGGATTCACTGCATTTGCTACATCCATTATGACGCCTTCAACTGATGTTCATGATGTTGCTCACCACGATATGTTGATGTTCTTGTGCATGAACAAATTGATGTTTTCACGAGTAGGCAACATCATAGACATTTGATCGACTGCATCTCCATGTGTTCTCTAAACAATGTCCTCAACTCTGCCCTCTTGGAAACCATTGGACTTGCACTGCTGAGAGGCAAATGAACACCTGCAATACCTATAGACATGGAAACCCTCATGGCAAGAAATCTATCAGTCGAAAACCAAAATGAACTTGAGAAATGACTTACAACATACTTGTGTGACTGATCATGAACGTTGAACAGTTTTGGCCTGCAGGCCAGCAGACTAACTACCAAGACTTCGCAAGGCATAGTCTGGGCTACTGGGAGACTGACTGACTTCTAGAACTATGCAATGCATAGTCCAGTTTGGCTGTTGACTGTTGGAATTGTGCAATGCGCAATCTGAGTTGGCAATGGCTATAGGATCAATGGCTGTATTACACAATTTTTTGGGCCAACAATCAATGTCCCTCAGAAATGCACAAAACAGTCCTAGAGGATAGTCACTAGGCAGAAATGCGCATTTCCTGACAGGAAGACAAAGCCTTCCCCCTCAGGATTGTGCAATGTTGTCTTAATGAGGCTCTTGGTGAGGTAGAGTCTAAGCCAAGGCTGCCCAAACTCACCGACAGGTAAATGAAAGTGAATGTGAGTACGAATGCATGGCGATACCGAGTGGAAGCATAAGTGAATGATCATCCATGCAAATGGTGAATGAAAGATTTAGAAAACGGAACAACATGCATGTGGTTAAGGCGAGTCACCGAAGTGGTGACCATTTGTGAAAAATAGTTTCATTCATATGACAGTAGTGGGATAGCAACGAAAACTGAAACAATGCTATGACAAGCTAGTATACATGTAAGCGACAACAATCATTCAAAGAAATCAAGAAAATGGTACTCACACAAGCGAAAAAACAAAAAATGACATAAATGCAACATAAGGCATGGAAAGTTGTTTTACCCCAAAAAAACTCAGATGAATAAGCCAATTTCTCCTAGATGTGATGTGGGATGTCAGAGCTACAAGGTTGATGTGAGGAATGAGCTTTGCAGCATCCAGTTGATGAGTTTTGATAACATCCAGGCTATGACGCAGATTCCACAAATCTAGGGAAAGTGACACTTGGTGGGAGGTTTCTGAAATGATCCTTGCATGTAACCTCCAACTTCTAAACATAGATCCCTGAAATAAGTTATGCCTTTGCATTATCCCTTGGGAGAGGTAGCCCATGCATGCAAGTCAGTTTTGCTCGGTCCCAGAGAGAATTGATCAACTCAACTGCACATACAAGAGACTGCTCGACTATTAGGATAAAATGTGCATTTCTAGCTGGGAGTTGGGTTGGCTGCCCAGGAGATCTACGCATTTTTTGGGAAGAGTAGCTGACTTCTTCCTAGAATTGCACAAATTCTGGGCTGAGCTGCCCTACTAGGGAAAATTCTAGAATTTTCACGCGAGTGTTCACTGCCAGAATTGCGTAATTCTAGAGCTGAGCAGGCTTCCAGTCAGGGTTGCGTAGTTTCTAGAGGGAAGGCTGGTTGCCCTACATAATTACAGAATTTCTTGGGAGAGTTGCTAAGTCTGTAGCTAGACCAAGTTTGGGTGATCAACCTATGAGGGGAATGCAATGAGCTATGATCGACAGGCTACCTTTGTGCAAGAAAAACAATAAATCTTGTGAACTTGACAAAGCAAGACAAGTTGTTGTGAAAATTTGGTAGGGAGGCTCCAAAATGAAGCTAAGGATAAATTTTGGAGGGTGGTTATAGCCACTAAAACACTTGGTGACACACTGTTAGAATACCAACTCTCTAAATGGACCTTGTTTGTGAAAAGCAAGTTTAACACCTTTAGACGTATTTTTGAGTTCTCAGCTCCTCTTGGTTTCCACACTAGCTTGATTACAAGATGTAGCATCTTCCAAGCCCTTAGTCGATTGACACACAATGCAAGCCAAGGAAACATAGTTGTTTCGATTAGGGTTAAGGGGTATATTGGCACACAAGCAACATAGTCGTCAAAGTCTTAGTTTCGTCTCTAGTGTTGCTCCATTTTGAGTAGGCCTGGACAGTACCCCAGTGGAGTCACATAGGAACACAAGCATGGCTCCACTGCCAGCGAGCTTGGACAGTACCCCGACGGAGTTACTTGCATCACCTCTCTACATAGGAGGCCTTTCTCTTCTTTTGCCTTATTCATTTTTCATTTTTTTCAAACTTTTTCGCTCTTTTTTTTTTCATCTTCATCTTCGTAACTATCCATAACACTTATTCATTTCAGAAGTGGAAGAGGGATCCTGACTTATTGAGAGTAGAAGAGGTTGTTCCTATAGAGAATTATTTTATTATACCTTTGACATGCTTGTTAAGGTTTTCCCCCTCGACTTACTCTGCTTGACTGAGCTGACAAGGATTAACCCAAAAACAACTGACTAGAGTAGCTGATACTAGTTAGCGCACAAGCGTTGTGTTTTCACCAAGGTTCACTCTGAATAGTACATATTTTACTTTGATGTATCATGGAATAAAAGTAATAGTTTTTTCATACATAGGCAAGATGACAGATAACCAAGTAGTGATAGCTACATAAGCCCTCTTGTACTTTACCCAACTTGCTTCAAGAGTCATACATGGTTTCATGCGAAATTATCCTACGAAACGAAACAAGTGAACTAACAAACAAAAAAGAAAAGAAAGAGTAGAAGAAAAAGAAAAAGAAAAGAAAGTAAGAAAACAAGCAAGTAGACAAACAAACAAATGAAGCAAGTAAGCAAACAAGCATGCAATAAAACAACTCAAAATAAAAAACTACTCCTACTCCTAAGCAAACAGTGCATGGGTCATCTCACGTGATGTGATACCTCTAATGTAGCCATCGACACATTGGTTGACCCATGTTGGTGAAGGCATGGTTCACGAATAGGATAGTTGTGCGAAGTAGCAAACAAGAAATATGTAACAATGAAGAAAAACACACTCCAAACTTACAAGTGACCACATAACAAAGATGAATGAACGTGCATGAAAAGTGCATGAAATGCATTCTGTGGTGCTGCCATGATGTTCTGCTACACTGTGTGCATATGTTGAGTGTGTGCATTCTCTTGACTGTGACATGCAAGCAAGCGTGAGAAAGGTAGCCCACTTATTTTGTGCATGTGTTCTTGATGTGTAAGATTTGTCCAACACATGAGCAACGGGATTGTGTAGTTCGAATGCAGGAAATAAAATATGGGTGTTAGGTTTATTTTCAATGCAAAGTAGAGAGTGATGAGGAGCCTTGAGTGTTACAAAAATTTCCTGATTGGAAATGAAACCAACCTCAGGACAGTGAGGGCCTGAAATAACCATTAGCTTGAGCTAAAGTGTCTCAACAGTCTGGGGAGTTTTGACTTTGTTAACAAATAGATCATCACAGACCAGTGTCTTGGACATATTAAAGATTAACAATGATTGAACCAACATCATGATCAGATGAAGAAGTGGATAGATCACAACAACCAAGATCATAATTCAAGATATTTGTTGGCATCGTCATGATTTGACGAATTGGGCAGAGCGGTAAATGAGAAAAAAAGATGTTTTCCCTCTGTGTTTTCAAAAAAGATAAATGACATATTGAATGGATTTTTCAAGGAAGATGTGTCCTCTCCACATTGTAATGATAGACTGACATCCAATGTGTCCTATGAATGATTAGAAGTAGAAGCATTCAGAAATGAGTTTTCACTGGAGAAATCAGTAGTGGCAGAGTCACAAGGGATGTCTGAAGCGGACAAGGTGTAGCTGGAAGGGAGTCATCCTTCACTGCGAGTTCTTCTTTAGGCTCCCGCACACACTCATCATCAATGATGGTGCAGGTTGGATGCATAACACCAACTCCATCAACATCTTGATCCTCGTTCACAATAGGTGAGGAGATCGGAATGGGAGAACACAAAACAGTACAATCCAAAGGATCAACAGAACATGAGGATGGATGTTGAGGGAATGAGGCCATGTGACAACCAACAGGCTTGCAAGCCAAATATGTACAACTCTCAAGAATAGGTGGGGTGGGAGGATGTCACAGTTCAACAGAGGTGTGTGCATGATCTTCCACATCACTCCGCGGTGGTGGAGGTGTTTGATGGGGTGAAGGCAGATAGTCACTTGTGACAGAAGCTGTGCCTGCCTATGATTGTGCAGCTCCATCACTGAAGTGTGTTGAGAGGGGTTTGGATATGTGAAGAAGATACTCAAATCTTACATCAAGAAATTCCCAATCAATATCATCTTTCAGGAATCAGTATGCAAGACAAAAGCATGTGTGAAACTGTTCAACGGATTCATTGGGTGCTTTTCGCAATTCCATAATTTCTTTGTTGAGTGCTTTATAGTTAAAGTGATTGAAATCATGGTCTATCTTTGTGACAATATGAGCAAAAGAATGAATATATTGTCCAAGTAGTGTGGCACACCAGTGCATTGGGTGCCCTCGAAGCATGTAGATGAAAAACATGTAGCTCATGTATTCTTCAAAGAATCCATGTCTTTCGCATAAGCCTAAAACACTGATCGCGTTCCTGACCAAGGCTAAGTAGCCTCCACCATCAAATTTTTTATGAGACAAGTTATCCGAGAGCTTTTCCGGGATGATGAAATCATTTCCATAAGACATACTTTTCAGAAGAGCAGCTTGGTAGTGAGTCATGATAGATGTGTAGAGATTCAAAACAAATGTGAGGAGTCATCTTGTCATCTGGCCCTCCTTCTAGTTCCAAATTGTTGACAGTGTTGGACCCACCAAGATGTAAGGGGATCTCCCTAGTAAGAAGTCTCAATTAGACCTTAGACATTTTGGTGTAGGAGCCCCAGCAGTGGGTCGTAAAGAAATTCCTTGATCGCAATGTTGCATAGAGGAAAGTAAGACGACTCTATTACTAGCAAGGGTGTGACTATTGAGGTGAGTCAAGGAAGGTGTATGAGAGGTTTCTAACATAGGTGGGTTGAGATGAGTGTGCCCCTTGGCAACCTGTAAGTATACCTAGCTAGGAAGGGAACACACAAGCGAAGATGCATCACAAACAGGAAATCAGGTTAGTCCACAATCCAAAGTGATGGTTAAACCAATAACACATCTACAACAAGATTCATATAATTGCATATAAAAGTGTTTAGACACAACTACGTAAGTTAAACAACGTACTTTGCTACAACAACTAGAACATTCCAACTACAATAACAAAAAATGCATGAAAAGATGTTTTCTCTTATTATATAAGGAAGTGTAAGTTCCAATCATATAATACATGCATGTAAACCTACTAGCCCCAAAAGTAGAATGTTACAACAACATCTACCTACTCCTCCAAAGAGATGTACTTGCTTCATGTAGTGGAGAAGCCAAGGTGTGTTACAATATTTTCCAAGATAGTCTTATCAGAAGCTTGGCTGACCAAAAGCCCCTACAATGAGTTATGAGGGACTATTTATAGCAAAGGGTGGGGTGACCCTAGACATTCCCCTTTGTGACAGTTCAAGTACCCTCATGAATCTTCACCTACTCTATGACTGTTACATCTGACTATTGACACTTGACTTACACTTGACATGACGTTACATTACAATGCACATGTACTCATGTGAGAAAACATGGCTTGAGTGAGCTATGTAGGACATTACTGACACTCGATCTGTTTTGATGAGACCAACTCTTTGGCATGCTTGTGATGGTGAAGGTGGTGAGATGATGCCAAGCTTGGTCATCCGTGATGGTGTGCATGCACCTCATGGTGACATATTGTTGAAGTGAACTCTTGCCTTCATTGCAATCGGTGCATTGGTTTGGCTCCTTCATCCAACTCATATACTAACATGTGTATGGTCTTCCTGGGTGTGGATGAACTAATAGCACACTGATGCATAGTGTCCATATTGATCTTCAAGTGTGTGTTGGTGGTCATGTGCATCAACTTGTCGAAGTACATGTTCAACTCCAATTGGATTTTATTCTTGTCTTCGCCTTCGTCTATGTGCTGAATGGGTTGGATTGCATGCGTGCGCACAATGACATGCATGTTGCTGAATCCATTTCATGTGGTCAACCACATTGTTCACCATGTCTACTCCATGTCAGCTACTAGAATGGATATTTAACTTGTATGGATTCATTTTCTTCTATGAGTGCATGTTGTGCACACTTTTATTCTTATTCCTGCTGCAACTCATTCGTCAGTTTGTGCAGCTTCATGTTCTTCCTTGAGTTGCTGCTTCAGCACATGCAACTCTCTCTTTATTCCATTTTCTGTCTTCGGGTGATCTTCATGTCACACTGTCACCTCATAGCTTGAGTCTCCAAAGTTGCTTTCATCGTCAGTGGATCTGCTTGATCTTGCAACTTTTTTCTGCCTCTTTGTTTTCAACAACCTTCCTCTTGCATTCATTACATTCACCGCATTCGTTGTGTTTGCTGCATTCACTACGTTCACTATGTTTATTGCATTTGTTGCGTTCAATGCATTCATTACATTCGGTATGCCACCTTCAGTTGTTGTTCATGATGCTGCTCGCTGTGATATCTTGATGTTCTTGTCTACGAACAACTTGATGTCTTCATGAGTAGGCAATGTCATAGACATTTGATCAATTGCATCTCTAGGTGTGCTCTGAACCCTATCTTCGACTCTGCCCTCTTGGAAACCATTACACATGCACTGCTGAGAGGGAGATGAACACCTCAAATACCTAGAGACATGGAAACACTCATGGAAAGCAATCTGTTAGTCGAAAACCAAAATGAACTTGCAAACTGACTTGCAACATACCTTTGTCACTTATAAAGAAGGTTACACAATTTTGGACGGGAGGTCGGGAGATTGTCTGCCAAGATTTCCCAAGGCATTATTTGGGCTAGTAGGAGACTAACTGACTACTGGAACTGTGTAATGCACAGTCCATTTTGGCTATTGACTGCTAGAATTGCGCAATGTGCAATCTGAGTTGGCAATGGCTGTAGGCTCAGTGACTTCATTTGAAATTTCCTAGGCTAGCAGTCATTGTCCCTTAGAAATGTGAAAAATAGTCCCGGAGGATAGTCACTAGGCAGAAATGCACATTTCCTAAGAGGAAGACAAAGCATTCCCTCTCAGGATTGTGCATTGTGGTCCTGGTGAGGCTCTTGGCAACGAAGAGTCTGGGCCAAGGCTGTCCGAACTCGCTGACAGAAAATTGAAAGTGAATGTGAGTGTGAATTCATGGTGATACTAATTGTAAGCCTAAATGAATGAGCATTCATGCAAATCATGAATGACATATTCAAAAAATGGAACAGCATGCATGTGGGTGAGGCGAGTCATTGAATCGATGATCATTCAAGAAAAGTAGTTTCATGCATGCAACAATAGTGAGATTGAAACAAAAACTAAAACAATGCTAGGAAAAGCTAACATACATGTAAATTACAACAAGCGTTCAAAGAAATCAAGAAAATAGCACTCACAGAAGCAAAAAAACAAAAGGTGCCAGGAATGCAATAGAAGGCATGGAAAGCAAGCTTACCTTAAAATAGTTGAGCTGAATGTACCGACTGCTCCTAGATGTGGTGGGATGTCAGATCTACAAAGTTGATGTGAGGAATGAGCTTTGCAGTGTCTAGTTTATGAGTTTTGATAACATTGAGGTTGTGATGCGGATGTCACAATTCTAGGGAAAGTGACACTTGGTGGGAGGTTTCTGAAATAATTCTTGCATGTAACCTCTAATTTCTAAAGATAGATCACTGAAATAAGGGATTCCTTTGCATGTTGCCTTAGGAGAAGTAGTCAATTCATGCAAGTCAGTTTTGCTCGATCTTGGAGGGAACTGGTCAAGTCAACTGCACATGCAAGAGACTGCTCGAATGCAAGGAGAAAATGCACATTTTTGGTTGGGAGCTAGGCTAGCTGCCCAGGAGATTTGTGCAATTTCTGGGTAGAGTAGCTGAGTGCTACCTAAATTTGCACAAATTCTGGGTTGAGTAGCCTTGCTAGGGAAAATTGTGCAATTTTCACTGTGAGCGTTGACTGCCAAAATTGCGCAATTTTGGAGCCCAACATGCTACCAGTTGGGATTGCACAATTTCTAGAGTGAAAGCTGGTTTCCCTCCAGAATTATGCAATTTCTTGGGGGAGTTTCTCAACTTGCAACTGGAGCAAGTCTGGGTGATTAGCTTCTAAGGGGAATGCATTTAGGTGTGATCGACAAGCTACTTTTGTGCAAGAAAAACAATGAAGCTTGTGAACTTGACAAAGCAAGACAAACTAGTGTGAAAAGTCGGTAGGGAGGCTCCAAAATGAAGCTAAGACAAAATTTTGGAGGGTGGCTGTAGCTGCTACAATAGAACCAAAGGATTTACTTATGTACCATTTCGTCGCAGGCCCGTTGAGGGTGTGTTGAAAAATTTGAGGCAAATTGAGTCATTTGTGATGTTGTTGGATGAGCTCTAAAGATGAAATGTAATTATATGGTTCCCTAGATCTCCCCCCTATTTCCCTTCGAATTTAGGTATATCAGAGGGTAACTTGGTTGGTAGGGGGCCAATTCTAACTATCTGCAATGGGGTGAGTTGTCAAATTTCTTAGATATAGGAGATTTAATTTATGTTACATGTGATCAAATAATCCAAATTTATGAAGGAACAGATTGAAATACATATATGAAAAGAGACACAAAGATACGTGAAAAAAAAACTTCAATTCACTAATAATAGAGTACTGAAAAACTGTTACAAGCATAATGGAAATAAACTAGCTCAAGTGATGGTAACTTATCTCTGAGAAGAGATGTGGCAACCACATGCCTCTGAACTATGTTACAATGAGGCTCATTTGCCTTTTTATCATTGAGAAACAATGGGAAACCTTTAACATCCAAAAACATAACCCTAGGAGATAAAGTGGCAAACACTTTGGGCCCCTTTGGGGTCAGTTGGAATGTCAACTTCCCAGGGTCATAGCTTTGTCATACAACCTCCGTTTCACTATCATAATACCTCATTTCAAATATCTCAGAGAGAATGGTAAAAAATAATTTTTAAATTCATATGGAACTTTTCTTGTCTCTTTTTTTTCCTAGAAAACGTTTTTAGTCCCTAAAAACAGCTCTAGAAGTTTAGGACCTAAAAAAACACCAAGAACAATAAGTTTTGCTCAAATTAAGGAATTGAAAAAAAAATGGTGGGGTCCAAGTGGAGGAGGAGGGTGACAACCAATACTTACCTGGATCAAACCCCCCCCCGCCCCTCCAGGAAGGAACAGTCCCCATTCTGTTGAGTTCCTCCATGAAGTGGAAAAACTTCTATTGAACTTGGTCGCTGGTGAGACACTTCCCTTGGTGCAAGAGTTGGCCAACTTTGACAACCCAATATAGTTGGATATTCTACTAGAAAGTGCTCTTAATTTGTGTGTCCATGATTAGATCATTTGTGGCATGTTTCATGCAGTCTGTGTTTAGCTTTGTGGGTGTGAGTTGTTCTGCAATGTCTCATGTGTTCAGTAATGGTGGAAAGTATGGCAAAGGTGGTCCACATTGAGAAGTGGGTGAAGGCCAAGGAATGGGGAAATGTTGTGCTCAAAATCATTGTTTCCGACAACCTTAGTGATGGTGTAAGGCCCATATCGTAGCAGGTGAAGCTTGTGGTGGGTTCCAACAAGGCACTCCTTCTACAAATGTAACCAAACTTTGTTGCCCACCTGGAACTTGTGTGGCACCCAATGTTGATCATGAAACTATTTGTACTTAGCATTTGCTCTATCCAATATGTCATGGACCTGCTGGAAGATTTTATGAATGCTTTCAATGAATCTGGTAGCCTTGTCAACTTCGGACTAGACATGAGTCAAATTTTCATGAATAGTTGCAAGTGGTATGACAACATCAATGGGACATATTGGCTAGAAACCCAACCCCACCAGAAATGGGTCATGGCTAGTTGAGCTTTGTTTTATGTCTGCTAAACATAGGGGAGGCTTTCATCCCATGTGTGTGGATGCTTCGAGTTGTACGTGCACAGGATGTGCATGACCATCCTATTGACAACCTCTATTTGGCCATTAGTTTGGGGGTGGAAGGTCATGGACTTAGTGAGATTGGTATCTAACAATGATTATAGGCTTCAACATAATGTACTTAGGAACTTGTTGTCCTGATCTTAGATAATGAAATGTGGGATCCCAAAATGTACCAATACTCGTTCAAAGAATAGTTTGGTAGTGGATTCTGTTGTGATAATCTTCTTACAGGATGCCAGGTCGACCATCTTATAAAATATGTTGAAGACCATGAAAACACATTCGTTTCCGCACATGGTACAAGGGATGCCCATCATGTAATACATGGAGATGGGTTCCAAGGGTCAACTAGGAGTACTTAGAGGAGTATACAATCCCTACTTCTTGATTGTCGGTTTGGCAATGGTGCAGGAAATCTAGGATCTGATGTATTTCCCAACTTCCTATTGAAGGTTCAGCCAATAAAAATAGTTATGTAGCATACCATTGTTTTATCTACCCAAAAATGTCTAGCGACTCGACTGTAGTGTGCCATCTAAACCATCTTGGCACAGTCACTTGAAGGAACACAAAGGAGTCCCATGTTGCATAACGGTCCATCCTAGAGGTCAAATTATGCAACTTTCTTTCCTTCTAGGAGCATTTGGTATGTGGTGTCAAATTTTGGATCACTTTTGTACAAAGTAAGCCATTGTGAAGTCACATTTCAAAAAGAACCGAGCACAATGGTTAGTGCCATAATGGATGGTCGGCTGAGGAAATCTGCGAAATTATTCGTTCTTCCCTTCTTGTACTTAATGCTCAAAAGGAATTATTGCAGATATGTGGACCATTTTTGATGGAGATCGTTCTATGCGGGTGAACATGTCCTTCCCCATAATGTAATACTTCCATTATTGGTAGGCATTCACAATGGAATACATCTCTTTGTCATAGGTGGGATAATTTTGGATCATATCTAAAAGTGCTTCACTTTGATATGCTACTGGAAGCCCTTGCTGGGTAATAATTACACCAATATTATAGTTAGAGGCATCTATCTCAATTTTAAATGGTTGTTACAGGTATGGTTATGTAATCACTGGTGTAGAGTAGAGGTAATGTTTCAACTCGGAAAATTCCTTATCTTGGGATTCAAACCAAAAGAACTTTACTTTTGCTCAATAATTGGTGTAACAACCCTTGTGAAAAGTTCATGTAATAAAATTTAATAAAGGAAACATAAGACCATGGGTAAGGGACACATATTCCAAGCTAAATGTTGGGCAAATATATCCTAGTGGGCATCATTGGATGTGTGTTTTCGCTAAAGAAAATTGGCAAAGGCTAAGGCAAAGGCATTAAAAGGTAAAAACGTATTTTTGGCGCATTTATTTATGGAAATTAGGAGAAAAGTAAGGTGAAAGGTCACATGTTGCATGTGAGGAGGAAAATGAAGGAAAATAATGGAAAATGAAGAAATTAGAGGCCTCATTAATATAAAGGCTTTTGAGGATCAGTTGGAAATCTCTTGGCTCAAGTTTGGTCACTATAACCTCTTGGTCAGTTCAAGTTTAGAGCTCTCTCATTATTCTCTATATTTCTCTCTCACTCTTGGTCACTTAGAGTTTTCTTGGAGCACTCTAGCTTTGGATCAAAGAAGGAAAAGAAAGAAAATGGAAAGGAAGGAAAGTAAGGATCAAGGAAGACAAAGTAGGATCAAGAAACTTGAGCAAGAATACTTGCAAGTATCCTTTTGCATGTGTGATTTCCTAGTTAGTTCAGTCATGCATGGCTTTTCATGTTGGTGTATGGTTCTCTTGTTCTTAGTGGCATGGTTTTACTGGGTTACGATAATGTTTTTCAGCCTGGACTTGCCTTTTTCTAGATGCCATGGTGTTGGGATGTTTACTTCAGTTTTGAGATTTGGTTTTCCAGATCGATTTTGGAATCTGAGGCATAGGAAGTCTCAAAGTTAATTCTGAAAGTCCTAGGAATCCCTTGACCAATTTTGCTGAGATACACCATAAAGCATGAGGGAGAAGTCTCAATTTAGGGCCCAGTGATCTGGGTTTGGATTGTGGTAAAGCCTAAGATATGGGTCTCAATTTAGGACCTAGTGGTCCGGGATTGGATTGAGGTAAATCCTGAGAGACAAGGAGACAGAAAATTCCTCAAGGATAGTGATGGATTCTAGATGGCATTCCAAGTTCAGTTCAACCATGATTGGAGCAACGGTTTTGGTGCAATTACGGTTTGGTGAGGGTGGAGGTGGTTTAACCTCTGGACTCCCTTGCTTGTTCTTGTATTGGTTGTTCTATGAGATCCCACATTCATGCTTGGAATATGACATGGGGGTGACTAATTGAAAGATATATTTCATTCAGCCATGTTTATGGTCGGGTGGTACGTGGAAGTCTTGAACTTGGTCGAATTTTCCTATGATTAATAAAATCTAAGTTCTCTTACTTTTTTACTTGTTTATATTTGGATTTAATGGTTGTCATACCTATGATATTTATATGGTTTAATGCTGGTTATAAGCATGGTTATTTGACTGGTTAATGTCATGGTTATTTCATGTATTTACTTGTAATTGTTAAATGGATGGATGCAATACCTAATTGATGATATAATAGTCCAATGGACAATGAGATGATCCTTCTGGTTATTTTTCATAAGTTATTTTAGTCATTTATGCTTTGTCTTGTATCCTAGACTTGTAGACTGCATTGATGCCAAGTGTTTGAAAGAATGTCAGTCTCGATTAGAGATACTCATGCCTAGTCCTGAGGTTTATTTTTTATTTATCAACATTGTTATCATATCTTTGATGGATTCTAAAGTTCGTAGCAAGTTCTAGGTATAGAATGAGATTTTGGGCTAGAAAAGTGGCTCAAATCGTTAGGTCACTGGTACAGTCTGTTGAGAAAAGTCCACAATAGTTGGCTCAAGAGCTTATGAGAGTGACTTTGTTAAATTGGAAACTAAGGCCAAACTTCATGTGGGTCATCTTATTCATGGATAATAATATTTTTACTATATTCCTCTCATCAAGGTGTAGGATTGATCTAAAGATCATCTGATTCCAATAAGTATATATGGAGATATGAATTTATTTTGATTATGGAATTATTATCAAGCCGACCTACAACTCGTATAGGCTTAGAAGCCCAACAATCGCATCTATTCAAACACCAATGTTGTGTACACATACAGGAGGACTTTTCCTCATTTGGACTCACTCATCTGATCACATCTCTCTCTCTGTCTACTACACAGAAAAGAGTCTCTTCTCTACTATGCAGAAAAGGGTCTCTCTCTCACACATGTGAAGCCAGAAGCTGTTAAAACTGAAGTTGCAACTATAGATCCAAAATTTCACCAGTGTGGACCATCAAACCTCCTCTTCTGATCTATGTTGTAGGTTCATTTGAACCTCCTTTGAAGGCTGCAACTTTTGGTGGTGGAATCAAGTCGATCCGAAGGACGGTTTGTGAGATATTGACTACCCTAGTTTGAAGGAAACTGTTGAAACTGAAGCTACAACTGCATATCCAAAGTTTTACCAGAATGGACCATCAAACCTCCTCTTTTGATCTGCATTGTAGGTTCATATAAACCTCCTCTAAAGGCTGCAAATTTTGGCGATGGAATCAAGTCGATCCACCAGACAGTTTGCAAGATATCGACTGCCCTAGTTTGAAAGAAGCTACTAAAACTGAAGCTGGACTACAAAAGTGAAGTTTGACTTGTGTGGACCAAAATATCTCCTCATATAAACTGCGCTATAGATTCATTTGAACCTCCTTTGAAGGCTGCAACTTTTGGTGGTGGAATCAAGCTGATCCGACGGTCGTTTTGTGAGATATCGACTTCCCTAGTTTTGATGATGAAGTCGCTAATGTTGATGCTACTGATCTAGGGTTTGCTACTATTGATATAAATAGGATTTATTGTGCTATTTCTCTCTGTGAATTATTGAAGATAAAATAAGATTTGATCAAAGGGTTTCCCCACAAATTGTGGGGTTTGTCCCTGGCTATCCACCACATCTTGTATCTCTTTTCTTGGCTTGTTTTCTCTCGATCGTTTAATGTTCTATCTACAATTTAATTTATGTACATGTGATTGCTAATCTGTGGACTATAATAAGAAAAATAAGTTAACTGTTATAAGCATAGAAAATACCATAAATTAACATGGTATCAAAGTCGAGGTGAAGACAAAGCTTGAGCAAGAGCAAGAGCAATGACCAAAGAGAAGATTGGCAAGGCTATCCTAAAAGAAGTATGGGGTCCTCAACACCCTTTCTTGCCAAAGACAAGCTCCATGAGAAAGCTGACTATCATGGATGGAAGATGTCTATCGATCTAACCCTAGAAAATCAAGGAGTGCTGGACCATGTAAGAGGAAATATTGTTGAGCCTCCATCAAATTCATTCACTGCTGCCTGGAACAAATGGAAAAATGGAGAAGTCAAAACAAAGAAGATCATCCGGGATTCTATCGACAAGAACCTAGTGGCCTACATCTCTGAACTAGACACCTCCAAGGAAATCTACGATAGAGTGGTGAGTTTATTTAAAGTCAATGATGCAAATCAAGTTTTGTTTCTTAGAAATAAGTTTAGGGAAATCAAGAAGGGTAATGATGAGAGTATGCAAGCATATTTCTTAAGAATCACCAAGATCAAGAAAGTTCTCCTATCTATTGGGGAGATTGCTACTAATAGAGAAATGGCACTCACAACTCTTGGAGGATTACCATCCAAATGGTACGTGTTCAAGACTAATTTTCTGAACAATAATATAATTCCTGGTTTCGAGGAATTAATGGCTAGATGCATTCAAGAAGAAACAAGGGTAGAAGAGCAAGAAATGCCCATGCCTAAAGGTCCTCCTGCTACCTTTTCTTCTCATGTTAATAAAAAAAATAATTCTGGGACTAAATCAAAAGGAAAGGCTAGACCTAAGTGTGGAAGAAAAGGATGATGTTACATCTGTGATAAAGAAGGTCACTATGCAAGGGAGTGCCCTGATAGAAAGGACTCACACCAGGACGATGATCAAAATCCCTCTGATGGAAATCAAAGGAATGAAAAATTCAATAGAAAAGGTAAGAGGAGAGCTGGGAATCAAGGAAGAGGACAACCATTCAAGAAGGCTAGAAATTACAGGGTGTATTAAAAGCACCTGAGCTCAAAAAGAACCTGGTGTCCATCTCGGAAATGGAATACAAAGGCTACAAGGTAACCTTTAGTGCTGGCAAGGTAAGTATATGGAAAAATAATGTTAAAGATGTCTTTATTCTTGGGTTTTGTGTTGATTCATTATATCAGGCTGATGGAAGTCTGCTAGGTGTCATGTCTTATAAAACATCTCTTCAGTCCGAACTTTGGCATCAGTTGTTTGGCCGCTTTCATTATAAAGCTCTACTTGGTGTAAGACAAATGGTGACAAGGATGCCCAAATTCCGAGTAGATAAAGAAGGTGTATGTCTAGGATGTGTCGAAGGAAAGCTCAAAATGGGACCATTCCCCTCAAGCCAAAGCAAGACCTCTGATATATTACAGTTGGTTCACTCAGGCATATCTGAGGCTAGCGTTAAAAGGGAGACTACTACACCACATACTTTTGAGCAGAATGGTGTGGCGGAAAGGAAAAACCGTACGGTTGTGGAAGCTGTCTCTATGGGTAGATGATGTAACAATGCCTGATGTGGAGGAACCTATGGATCCTATTTATCCACCCAAGCATTCCTCTTCAGGGAAGAGGCCTTCATGGCTTAGGGGGATACTTGATGATGTTGAAGGACATGTTGCACCCTGAGGAACATTTCGTGAAAGTAAGAAACCTAACAGGTATCAGGGATACCTGACCATCATGAGCACGATCATACAAAATGAGCCTTCGTCATTCTCAGATGTCGTCAAGAATCAAGTATGGAAGGATGCTATGACCAAAGAATATGAGTCATTATGGAGAATGATGTCTAGGAAGTAGTTCCCAGACCCCAAGACAAGACAATTGTTACTTCAAAATGGCTCTACAAGATAAAGCTGTAGCAGATGGAAGTACGGAATAGTATAAGGCTCGTTTTTTTGCTCATGGTTTCTCCTAGAAGGAAGGTATAGACTATGATTTGATGTTTGCACTTGTTGCCAGATATATGACCATTCGCTTGATCATAACCCTTGTGGCTTCACAAGGATGGAACCTACATCAGATGGATGTCATGACCGCGTTCTTGCATGGTTCAATCAAAGAAGAGGTCTACATGGAGCAACCCAAAGGATTTGAGATTTATGATTGAAAATCTCATGTACGCAGGTTGAAGAAGGTTCTCTATGGGCTGAAGAAAGCACCTCGAGCATGGTATGAGAGGATCGATAGCTACTTGATGAAGCTGGGATTCACTAGGAGTGAAGCCGATCCTAACCCTTACCTTAAGGTTGAAGATGACAAGCCTCTCATACTGGTGTTGTATGTGGATGACGTCTTTCTAATAGGGGCATACCCTCTCATTCACAAATGTAAGAGGGAGTTGGCTTCTGAATTTGAAATGAAGAACCAAGGACTTGAAGTGTGCCAAAAGCTAAGGGAATTTTTCCTATCTCAAGCAAAATATGTGGTGAGGATTTTGAAAAGATTTGGTATGATGGAATGCAAGCCTATGACTACCTCGATGATCTTAACTTCTAGAAGTTATATGGTAGTGATGTTAGACCAGATTTGGGAAATGCCTCTGAGTTTCAAAAACTCATTCGTGTTGATGTTCTTAGTGAACCTCCGTTCGAACATATGTTTTGCAATCAACATTGTGAGCTCATATTTGGTTGAGCCTCACTGGATTGATGCCAAGAATATTTTGAGATGTCTTCGTGGCACAATCACTTATGGGTTAAGATACACTACCGGAAATATGAAACTGCATGATTATTTGAATGCTAATTAGGCAGGTAGTGTGGAGAATCACTGGAGCACTTTTAATTTTGTTTCTCTTTGGATTATTCTTCTATATAATGGATGAGCAAGAAGCATAAGTCGGTTTCCATAAGCACCACCGAGACTAGACAGATATCTACGAGTATGATCTCGTATGAAGTTGCCTGGGTTGGGAAGCTCTTCAGTGAGCTGTTTGAACACATACCACTGTGATTCTCTCTCACAACTAGAGGTGGAATTTGATTATTGCAGAATCCCATATTCGTCGATTGCTCTAGAAGATAGGCATCATCTAGGATGTGGTAAGTTGATGAGCAAGGAGGCTCCATCGCATTAAGATGATGTACAGGATGATACACTTTGTCAAAGCCCTGACGAAAGATCTAATCCATGATTTTCCCAAACAACTTGGAGTCGTTAAGAAACCCTTGTACAAGGGTCCTACATGTTGCATACATTGAGTTCTGGGAGCTCTAAGGGCTTGTGGTTCTTACTGGAGAAACATACAACCACAGGGTGACTCACCCTCCCCTAGTGGTGTGCACTGGAACAAGATGATTTGCTATCTTGTGGGACAAGATGATTTGATCTCTTGTGGAACAGGATGATTCACTCTCCTGTGTAGCAGGATTGATACGTTCTCCTATGAGGCCTAGATTGATGTGTTCTCCATGGCAATTGTAGCAGGATTGATGTGTTCTCTTGTGAGGCCTATATTTATGT